>LD688973.1:2215673-2233721 GCA_003118335.3 Papilio memnon | reverse complement strand
GAAGTACTTCAGATCGATTTTACTTCGGTTACCCTATTTTATTTATGGTCGGTTTCCCACCTATGTTTAACCATTCATTAGTGTTTTTGGTTATATAAATTCATGAAATGCGTTTCCGAACTAGTTAAATTGAGTTGTACTCTGTTGAACTTAGGTCAACATAACACTAATGAATCGCTAGGTAATGACAAAATAAGTGGAAACTTCAGAAACATACCATAAGAACGCCAACCATTTGCAATTCGTTCATAGTACTTAAACTATGATACATCGCTATTATAATTTCCCCGCCAATATCGCGTCCATGTTACATTTCCTTCTTAGATTTATCACCCTCAATGCAAATACTCTCATATTGCGAACGCGGGAAGTCAACTTTACCAGTCACGAAATTAATGTTTTTTCTCGACGTTGACTTATATTGAGTTCTTGATGAATTCTATTTTTTCCCATATATGTTTCATCACCAAGAATATACTGGCGCATAAAGGAATAAATTAAAGTGATAATATAATTATAAAGTAAATCAAAAGCGAATCGTTGCACAATTCAACTAAAACGGATAATGGTCAGTTAATCGGATAATGTGTAAAATTGTATAAAGCCTGTAGCACATAGCCGCGAGCGCGAAACTAAATCAATGCGAATCAAAAACACAGACATGAAAACGGAACATTAACCAATAAATTTTGCTCCCTAATTTAAAAATTTGTGTATCTTAATAGAATGTTTATTTTATAACTTTCCATCCATCCTGTGTTCGAAAAGGTTCTCCAGAATTTGCCGAATCATTGAAATTATAACATCAATGTTAGCTTCGCTTCCGGTTCTCTTTGTGTGTGCTTCATGCTTTAGAGAGCTATAAATTATCTGTGTGAATACGGGTCTAGCATGGTACGATTGCAGATTGGTACATCAGAATTGTATTAGGGAACGAGCTGACCGAGCTGGTAATCAACCGGCTACCGAATTAATCGGCATTATTGATTCTGGATTAATTGGGGCATTGCCGTGGGTCCGCAATCACTGCACCGCGACTGCGCCAGGACAATCTGCGCCGTACAAAGTTATGGCTGGAGGGAAGACCAAGTTTGTTCAACTGGTAATAATAGGTCGGACAATCACTTTCAAGTCAGTTTATTACGTTAATTTACTTGTAAAATGTAACTACTGCTAAAGTTAAGTATTATTAAGTTCAGATTTATGATTATTACGTTGTTTAAACTTCAGGAATATAATAAAAAATAATCCGACTGAATTATTAAGTATTCTTCACATTCTTTTAACCTAATTGTTTTTTGATTACGCCGAAAAGTTTTATAATCGTGTTTGATAAATCTATCAACTAGTAATGCTATTTATATAACAACTAATTACCCGTTAATAAATAAACTGCATTTTAAATTTATGACTCTCGTAGTTTTTATAAAAATTAATAAAACTCAAGTCGTGCAAGGGAACGCTACCTATTTACCATTAAGATTTATAACGTCTCAGAGAAATTGCGCAACTGTAATTAAATTCACTTTACTTAGTACTGGATTAACATTTTATTAGCATTAAAAGTTAAAAAAAAACTCGTACATAATTTACTTGCCAATTAAAAAGTTTTTCTAAATTAAAACTAATATTTTTGAGCTCGCGAACACTCAAATTAAAATAAATAATGACATTTAATTAATTATTAATAAGATTATTACATTTGTCTAACTAAAAATAAGAAAGAAACTATATTATAACTCTTATAAATTACGCAACAAAGTAAATACTAGATGATCCAAATAGACACGTTTATAAACAAGTCAAGTAAGCAAAGCCGCACTGACAAAGGTTTACACGTAATTCTATCTTATTTAGCCAGATAGCTTTGTTGGGAATTGCTTTTCGTGAAACTTCCTTCAAAAAATAGCAAAATAAAGAAACTACGTAACAGTCACAAACGGACTGACGGACTGCGAAAGTAACCTAATTATAAGGGTTCTAGTACACTGCGAACAAACGATAGAACAGTGACGTTTTTTTACTTCAAAATAAAATCCGCCAACTGTGTTTGATGACTGCTCGTATCAAAAGGAATTGCTTGAAAGTTGCATGTTATAAAATAGTTATTTGTTATCTGTGGACGTTAATTAAGAGAGTCTAGATGTTTTCCAACTCTTTCGTGATGAATTTTTATTAATCAGATGCGAATACTTACAGATCGAAATACGAGTAGAGGGCGTGAAAAATAACAAAGGCCATAGAAATTATACAGGCAGATTGATGACTTTTTACTTTTAGCTGTTGGCCACTGTTCTTGAAGGGCCGAGAGCCAAGTATCCCTGATTCTAAACTTACTCTAAGGACTGCACCACAAGTGTTGGACATTGATATAATTGTAATTATTAATTTAATTATAATTAAACACTCAGATCACTGCCTCCTGCCAAAATGGCGCGCTATTCTAAAATTAACTGAATGACATTGACAGCTGTCATAGGGAGGGGACGTCTATGCCGATGATCTAGGGTTGCACCGATTTTCCTCTTAACACAAGTATGTGAGAAATCCTCATATTGACATGTTTTTAAACGTGAAATATCATTTAGTTGATGTCAACGCGTGAGTAGTAATGATGTTAAGGTTTTATCGTCAGCCTTTTCCCAGGCCAGTGTTATTTAAATAGCAGTTCGGCATTGCGTGACTGTCGATGTAATCGGCTTTGCAGACATCAGATGTAGGACAAAACACCGCGCAAGACTGGAATGGAGCATTATGTAGCGCTCATTGCAAGCTTTTGAATGTACTGTTATTATGATATACTGAAATGTGAAATTAATATATTTAATTTAGTTATAATGTTATCTTACACAAAACTACTACTTACTCAAGCGCGGATAAATATATTACCCATTCATTTATAAAATTTACTAGCTTTTACTCGCGACTTCGTCCGAGTGGAATAAAAAACAAAAACAAAAGTAAATAGGCTATGTGTTCTTCCAGACTATTCTCTACATCTATGCCAAATTACATCGAGATCCGTCCAGCCGTTTAAGCCACAAACTCTAACAAACATCCATCCATCTAAACTTTGGCATTTATAATATTACTAAGAAGTAAGATTGACATCAGTTGTACTACTTCCGAGACAACATAGTGATTTTTATTTCAAGACAACCCCAATAGTAATCCAATGGACCGATTGCGGTTTCATTGTATATTCAATTCCATTCATCACTAGAAATCACTTAAATGAACAATGTTCGAATCGATTCGCTCGATTGGCTCATACATTTGAAAAGGCGATGGAAATTGATTAAGTTGGCAGCACTGCGCGCCATCTGTCGTCTATTGCGAAAGCGATGACGTCACGGCCTGCTCCAAACAATGTGTTAAGTTTAGGGTATCAGACCTATATAGTGGAAAACGTGGCTCAAAATTCACAGATGCTACGTAAATGCTTTGAGAAATAAGACCAAATGAGGAACTTGAATATTCTAGAATTAAGGAAGCGACCGTGTTACATATTGTTTTCACAGATTCGTGGAAAAAATGTTATGGAACTTCTTACGTAGCTATACTACTGAAACAATTTAAAAATGGTGATAAGATTCCAAGAATACGATCGATTATAGAAAAAATTAAAAGTCATATATAGTTAATTAACTTTTAAGAAGAAACAAACACAAAGTGAGTACAACAACTATAGTAGTTGTTAAAGAAGGCACAAGAAAAGGCAATCTAAATGCTACAATCTTTTCCGTTGATAAAAGGGCAAAGATGTAAGTGTACCCGCGGGCAGAGGACAAATGAGGGAACATATCGCACGTGTCCCTTCCAGTTAAACGTACACATTTGTAGTCGACGTTCGGCGTCATCTGCAGCTAAGCCTTGGATTTCTAATGCAAATACATTCATCAGTGCTAATGCATAGGAAGTAATCAGTCCTAGCAAACATGCCGGCGATAAATCAAACTGGATTAAACCGGCTTACGACGCTCAGTTAAAGAATGCAATCAATGCTTTCTTGATTATTGTTAAAGTAATTTGCTAGAACCTTTTGACATTTTACTTAAAGTACTGAATAAAATTAGAAAATAACTGCATTAGTTTTCTATAAGATGCAGTTATGAAGACGTTTTAATATATACGTTTAAAAAGTTTACAGAAAAAATAATTTATAATCGAAATAATTTGTTTTATGGTCAACTAGCTTTCGCCCGCGACTCCGTCCGCGTGGAATCAACAACAACAACAACAACAACAAAAAACAAAAGTGAGTAGACTATGTGTTCTTCCAGACTATCCTCTACATCTATACCAAATTTTATCGAAATCCGTTCAGCCGTTTAGGCTACAAACTCTAACAAACATCCATCCGTCCATCTAAACTTTCTCATTTATAATATTAGTATGAGTATGATTAGTAAAATGTACAAAAACTGCTTTAATTGGGCGCTATAAATAAATTGTTAAGAAATTGTAGGAAAATTCTAATATTTTAACATGAATTGTAGCAAATTCTCAATAGAAGAAGGCATCAATTTAGCAGTGTTTTAATACAAATGATGTTGATAAATTTAGGCCGGCTCTCGAGCAAAGTTGAGAACGTTCTGAAAGACTTTGGATCCGTCGCGGACTTTAAGTACTGTTGTTTTGCATCGCATTGTCGTCGACTGAGGGTTTGTTAAAAGCGAGAATAATTATTCATATTGTTACATATTTTTTGCTAAACAAAACAATTTTAACTGAAACTAGAGATAGAAATTTCGTACAGGGATAACAAATGTGGATTTCGCATAGTCATTGTTATAAAACATTGGTTCCCAATCTTTTTATTTTTCTTACAATTGCGAATATGTCGCTTATTTTTAATTATTAGTTTACATTGCATTATATAATGTATTTACATTCAGATAAAAGGAAGTAAATTGAAGATTGAGAATCAATGGTTAAACGAAATAGAATATTTAGATATACACTAAAATATTTAGATGAGGGCAATAGAGGGCGTGATCATCCAACGTCAAAAGCGTTCCATTGAATTATTTGTCCGTTGAAAATGGTAAATATTTCAACAATCAGCCATCCTCTCCTTTAAAGTGCGAAAGCTAGCTTCCATCGGGCAATTAACGGAATTTGCAAATCAAATTCGACGTCGTTAACGACTAAAAAATTTACCCGGCGCAGAGAAAAAAAAATTAAGAAGTAGCGCAAAGTAAACATAAACCAACTGCCGAATAAGATAATGTTAAACCTCCCGCCGCGTTCTAAAGAATGAGAATTTTCTGGAAGTTTCCAAACTAATTTCTTGAAACGCGGGCTTAAATAGATGGTATTGTGGTCTCAGCTTTTAAAAATTTAAAGTAACGCTCTAATTACGTTTATTCTTCACCCCTCCTATAATGTTAAGATTTTATGAGCTTTTAATAATATTTTTACGGTACGCTGAAGATTTTCTTTGTGATTAATTTGAAAGTTTGTGTACGAAGATAAGCAGATGTACCTGAAACAAACAAAAAATGAAATGTATTAAAAAGTATACCATTGTTCAAAGTATTAGAAACATATGTCACATTAACTTAAGAAGAATTTAACCAAGTTACGAGTATGATAGTTAAAATTTCACGTAACTTAATTTTCTAGATAATAATAGTAGTGATATTCTAAATTAATTATTTGAAGAGACGTTCAGTTAATGTATGACACAGAAAGCCGCAATATCCGCCGCGGCACGAGCAAATTTATCTGGAGGGCTTCACCGTGGAGCAAATATCACAGTCGCATTTTTATGTTCCGTAAGCGATTCAGACATTTCTCATAACATCGCCCGACGAACGGAATACAAGACACAGCCGAAGGGACAGATTGAATGGGGAACGAATATTTCTGGCCTCGAACATCTTAGATTGAAAATAATCGACGCCGACTCGATATCGGCTGTTATTTTTATTGAAATATCGTCCATGAATAACGCAAAACGAAGATCTGAATCGAACGTCTGTGATAACTTACGAGGTCGTCTTGATGATGTTTCGGTGAATTGTTTGATATTTGTTTTGGAGTTTATGAAGACTTGAAAAGAAATAAAGAGATCAGACGAGTTTTGTTCATTTATATCTACAAACAGTCCAGCTGTGACTGTTGTTAAATTACATTAATACAGTTTAATAAGTAGATCATTTGACATTTGACTGTGCATCCTTTTCTACTATCATCCACTTGGTAAAAGACCTTGTTCGACAACGTTCTTTGACCTGAGTTGACCTTAATATGTATCACAGTAAAGAAATAATTACGCGATGACAATATCAAAGTAAGTGGTTAAGAAACACAACTGGATAAGAAAGTATGAACAGTTTCCTTTGAAAATCCAGCTCCAACCACTCAACTTGGGCCTCTGCAATTTATTTTCAGCACAACTCCTACAAAAAGCATCGGAGCAACGAAATTTGAGCACAGCCGACGAGATTAACGAGATTTTATAAAAACTACAATATAAAATGGATCTGAAATTGTTGTGTATAGTTAGATAAACAATTTATAGAGAATTTTACATGCAGAATGAATGTAAAGAAGAATAAAGAACATTTAACATCCAATGGGGGGCGGGAGGTACGGTCAGTCGTATAAATTATTTTTCGAAATCACCATTACTTGCAATGCAACGTAATAACCTCCCTTCTAATTAGTGTGTTTTAAAAAAGTGACCCATTTAAATGATTAATTGGAACCTACTCCCTTTGCAACATGAATTAAAATTTAAAACATCAATTACGACATCACACAAAAATATACCCTGTACCTTTTAACAATAGAGTCGTAAATTGGTTGTATGAAATTTTAATTTTTTTGACTTAGGATTCAAATGTTAGCATTACGGGATTAAACTCAGCAGTGGGATATTAATAGGCCAATGCCGTGATGTGGATATTAAAGGGCAATGTTTTTAATTCACACATCTGTCGCATTTGTGGGCCTTTTGAGAATGGGGTTGTTGCTCCCTAATAAGGTCAGTGTGGTGTAAAGCCGTGGAACGATCGTAGCTTAATCATAATTTTTATCGTATGCATTTATCGTCACGGATTATGATGATTGTTTTTATGCTCCGATAGTGTTTTAGATAACAGTAAAAAATAGGGGTTCGTACACTGTATAAGAATTAATTTATTAGAGTCGCAACCCGTTTTTAAACGGCGATATTAATTTGATTAAGGTAATGCGAATTTAAAATATAATATTTAATTGTATACAAAATTAATGTACATATCGAAGTCAAATTTTACCACCAATCAGTAATACCTCGACGATTCAACCAATCGGCGATCGTATTGCAGGTTATAACTGGTTATTATCGGTTCGTACTCATTAATGAAATCCGTCAAGCGTAGTCGTATTGGTAAGGTAATATGTGATAAATATCGTATCAGTATAATTTAACCTATACGGCTACTTAAAGGAAGTTTAACAAAATAGAAATTTTTGTTTAATGTACATTAGTAGATCTTGGTAAAAAATAGAGTCTAGAACTCAACTTTATTTAATATCTTTGATCTAAGAAATTGTTTTTTTCATTTCCATTAAATACATGAACTAGAAGGTAGGATGAAGTTTAGGTGAAAATACTTTCCTCCACCATAAAACTATAATTTCGATAAACAAGTATTTTATGTTTATATTTTGTTAACCGTGAGTTTTCATTGTCGAGAAGACTGTCAAAGAATAATTGTTATCTTAATATTTTTGAAGGGAAGACGAAATGTATATGTTTCTGCAGTGGAAACGTACAGCAAAGTGTACATCATCATCAACATTATCTGCCCACCGTTGTAGATAGGCCTTTACCAATACCTTCCAGATCGTTCCAATAGTGTACCGTTACGTGGCTAATGTGTATGAAGTCGATATATAAATATTAAGCATGACAATCATAGTCGTACTAATATTATAAATGCGAAAGTTTAGATGGATGGATGGATGTTTGTTAGAGTTTGTAGCCTAAACGGCTGAACGGATTTTGATGAAATTTAGTATAGATGTAGAGGATAGTCCGGAAGAACACATAGGCTACTACTCACTTTAGTTTTTTTTTAATTCTTCGCGGACGGAGTCGCGGGCGAAAGCTAGTTGTAATATAAAATGAAAAAGTAATTAGCACTCTCATCATTCTCGCGCTCGGCCATTTGTATTACGTATGCGTCTCTATAATTGAATTCTGTTTACAGTAATTATTGTCTCGCTACAGGTAAATTGTGGCTTGTACCAACCCTCACCTTTATTTATTTTAATTCGTTTATATTAATTTACAATCAAACATATAATTAACTTTAATTTTAAATTCGTACGTTAATTAAGATACACGAATTAATTTAAAAGTAAAACTATTTTAAATTTTAATTCAATACATTAATAAAATTTAGCTATAAAAAGGGGATTTTTATTCTTCGCTTAGATCGTAAAAATCACAATTATATATGATAAAAAATCATACAAGCTATCTTATCTGTGATTTATTGAGATTAAAAAAAAAGAATTTGTTAATTAATCAAAATAAAAAGTCGTGCAGGTCTAAAGTAAGAAGTACCTATAGAGCAGTGGAAAACTAAATCCTAGTTGATTTAAGAGGAAGGCGAATCGGTAATATAAAAATTGAATTCGTAATCAATAAAGAAAGCTGAGGTGTTCGAAATTCTCTAAAATTCAAAAACTAATGCCGTGAAAGGCAAACATTGAATTTGTTCAATTTCAGGCAAGCCGTGCTCCATGGCACTGGCTGAAAAGACTGCAATGCGCCGCCCGTACTCACTAATTCAATAATTTTACCGCATGGTCTCTGCACACCTCGAAAATAGCATTTCGCAATTTTCTTGATTTTTAGTCCGACGCCTTTCATATCTGCGTCATGCAATTAACTGGAGTTATCCTTCATGCGAATATGTCTCGTTCTCTTTCCACTGTTTGTTCAACTAATTGCATAACACGCAGACCTTGTTAGATCCATTGTAGAAATTGTTTTAAATTTTAAACAACGTATGGAAGTAGAATCTTGGTGATACAGAAATATTTAGTTGCAAATTTTATTTAACAGAAAATTGATTCATGAAATACCCATAGATTACATTATGCCACATTTGCTTTTATAAAAAAAACACCAATAAAATGATGCAAAAAAATGCTAACGGAGACATCAATAATTTATTCTAAAATTAATTTTGATAGAACAGATTTCAGACTGAAACAGTATTTCATTGGCAGTAAATGGTACATCTGCAAGAGCTAACTTGTTCCAAAATTTAGCAATCATTTTCCGGCTGAGTAGATTCCACATAAAAACAGAATGTGCTCCGTTACATACTATTATGTACATTCTTGATCCAGGGTGGGACAGTAAATGGGGCATAACTAGGCATTAGACAAATTGGCGTTGCGCCAGGCGGACGGCCCGTGGTGTTGCGGGTACTTCTATATAGATATACGAGCTCATATAACGTTAGATATAATGATATTAGCTTGAATCTGCAATATTTGATAGTCATGACACTGTACAGTTTGGCTGCAATTTTCTACTACAAAATCTAGTCCAGTTTTTTTTAATACAAATTTTACTACTTTAGTACTTTTATCCCTTGCGAATTTATGCAATTGATCGTTGAATTGAAGATCGCAATGATATCTTAACTTTTTCTTTTATTAAAAGGTTATTTTGTGTAATAATAACTTTGTACAGTATGTGTAATAAGCGAACAATGGAGCTTGAAATATGTAATTCGTAATGGCGTCAACAACAGAAGCATAAACGTGCAAGCGCTGCACGGCGGCGCACTCGTTAATCTTAATGCAAATTCGTGCCAAGCGTTCTTAATGCCGCCCCTATTTACTATTTACACATCTTATTCTTCACTCAGTACGTACGAGACTCAGATTGTCGAAATTCACATATAATTATCTTTGCTTTTTTACACTTTAACTACTTCACTCACAGTGGTCTCACTTTGTAGATTTAGCACGAGAAATCTACGTTAAAAGTCCCATTCGGTCAATTACGACTGTAAGAGCCTGTTAGAGTTACGATTTTAATTTTTTTCTATGTATTTTATGTTCTGTTCCTGCAATGATAAACATCTATACTAATATAATAAAGCGTAAACACGCATTTCTTTGTAGCCTAAAATGTCAGCAATTACAGCATATTTTTGAATAATTCTTTTTTTAATAAAAAGCGTTACACTTACGTCACGCTTTAGGCTACATATTTTTCGCTATTAAACTTAGGCGGTAAATATTTTGGATAATAACCCTAATGTGGTAAAGAGACCATAAATTGCTGCCAACATCAAGGAAGCTAGACCATGGTTTGTCATCATGTCATGTTATTTTGACATTTGCAATTGATAATTTGACAAATGTAAACAATAAAATAAAGTTAAAAAATAAAGGGTCAGCTAGTTTTTCATATAATTTAATATCTACTGCTGTAGTAAAGGGTTTATAACAACTACAGTATTAAATAGGTTTTATTAGAAGAATATTTCAACGAAACGTATATTTTAAACGTATTTTAGACATCAAAAATATTGTGCACAATGCATTTTAATCGCACACGACAGTCATCAGCGGTTTAACGGAAACTGTTTCTTCGTCTAGCCGGGAGAACGCGTTCTTTATGTTAAAGTTTTACTCAGGTGAAAATCGCAATAAGTGTGTGGGAGGAGGAGGTACCGGGAGGGGGAGGATTAATGCCTCCTGCAGACAGACTTGTAGACGCGGCCACTATGATTACTAACGCCTCGTATACGTCGTTTGTCACCGCGGATTGCATTGTATAGCGTCTAAGCATTTGATAGTAACACATGTTTATGTGTATGTGTATATTACAAGGATTAAAGTTTTATTTTGCATGACAGTGCAAAATTCAGTGTTCTAGAACATGCCTTGCTAAAGTCTACAAATAAGGTTAGGAATTGCGTTTTGACGCTTAATACTAAACTAATTGGGATTAAGAAGGAGTGGTGAACGATTATAATAACGCATTTAACC
The DNA here is from genome assembly GCA_003118335.3 of Papilio memnon. NCBI lineage: Eukaryota > Metazoa > Arthropoda > Insecta > Lepidoptera > Papilionidae > Papilio > Papilio memnon. Next base: position 2,222,702 of record LD688973.1, on the reverse strand, counting down.
ACTTTAGAGAGTATGAGACAGATTTAAATTATTGAAGCTTTTATTAATCCTTTTTGTCGAAATAATCCATAAAGCTTTTAGTCGACTTTAATAGCAAATTAAAAATCTCTTAGTGTGAAAGTAGCAAAGCGCATAACTTGCGGCAATATGTAAGGGTGGATGAAATGAAAGTGCGTCTGGGTGGTAACAAGTGACGCTGTCATGTCCGTACGAAAAAGGGTAGGTTCCTGCATGACACATGGATATATGTTAAGGGATTTTGGTAAACATACTTTATTTAAAAAAAATACTAGAAATTAAGGGATAGTGATTTTGAATTGATAAAAAGGGGGTACAGTTAATTAAATGACATTGTACAGGTGATTCTGCAATGGAAGCCCACGCTAAATGTACACAAATGGCCTTGAGCGTGTCAGTGTCAAACGTTCACCTCAATTTGCCGCTCCGGCCACGATCAAACATTGGTGTTCGCTTTCTCAAATCGTGTTATTCGCATCGCCGATCGCTACTCGCCGCAACGTATCGGCCCTAGTTTGGGCAGTTTTCCTTGTTAATTGCTGTTCAATTGATCATAGTTTGAGGCTTTGTGAATCTTTTTTCATTTTTAAATTATTAGACTAACTTATAATACCTTTTCAAAACGTACCTTTTTAATATCACAGCAATGAATATACAGCGTGTATCTTTTCGAAGTTTTATTTAAGTGTATATGCGTAAGGGAAGATTAATGTACAATCTAGACAGATTTGAAAAGCAACCGCTATGATTACAAAAATGTTTATATCATTTATCATGTCGTAACTGCTTGAAAAGTGATACAACTGGTAAAAATATTAAGGGTAAAATTTGAAGGGAACGTACCCAGTTAGGAGAAAGTTACCACACGTTGTTACGTGTTTTCATCTATATGTATTAAAAATTGCAGTGTCTGTATGTTATATAGAACAAAATCATATCATGCAGTCGTGCTACTTTTACGCATTATTAAAATTTTTATATAGTTGTCGGCCAGGCAGCTTTGTTTCTGGTTAATGTCTCAAACGACGGATCGATTTTGACGGGATTTAGCCAAGAAGGTAGCTGATGTGTACAGAAGTCTAGCTGTGAGCTAGTTCAATATAAACACAATATCTCATCTTTGGAATGATGGTTTTTAAACGCCGTAACGAGTAGAGTGTCAGTATGTTAAAATAGTGCGATTCTTATTCCTAAATCTCGAATTATTAAAGTCACGGATAGATCGAGTCGATGTCGATTGGTATTGCGAAGAGGTATTTGATTGTATGGTCCAATTGCGATAACCGCAGCGGCAGCACGGCCGGATAATGGAGGTAATGGAATCGGGGCGTTACCGTCGCCGCGGGCACGTTCCCCACGCTTTTTGACTGGTTATCGTTGAGGGAATCTGTCGAGTTATTCTCATGAATATGGATCACTTCGTCTGCCTCCGGGTTCGTGTAATGACTGCAATGCTGGCACTACGAATACACTCTTAGGTACAGAATGGATTATGAACTGTAACGAAACTTTATTTTAATTTATCAGTGAATTAAATATTAATGTCAACATTCACGATATAGAGGAATTACTGTTATGAGTGCACGACTAATTAATTTGACTATTCTTAAGTGTTAGTTTCATTAGTAAAGCGATAAGAAAAAAAAAATACCAATCACTATATGTAATCCAAACATGAGATAGTGGGGTTCAATTCTCTTGAAAACTTTCAATGTGTTTAAATATCTGTAAGTTATTCATATATATTCTTATTATAGTAATAGAATAGATAAGTTACTATGATTAAACATCAGCCATATCTTAAGTAAAATATACACAAAACAAGACAAAATTTGTACATAACCGAAGGTGTACAGCACATCTCCACAGATCATATGTAACCGACTAAAAGGTAAGGGGTGCATGATGGTGCAAAATGTTTTTTTACTTCGTTCCGCAGACACTAAGAGTGCGGTGAAAATGTTCTTTTTTTATGTTTCGCTTGCGTGAAAATCGCAATAAGTATGTGAGGGGGCGATTAATGTCTACTGCAGACAGATTCAGAGACACAGCCACTATATCTATATGTTATGTACGTGCGTTCTGTCGTTTGTCATGAGGGATTATATTGCTTGTTTATCCCTGTAGATGTATCACTAATATGAGGGCTGTCACCGGTACAACCGTAACTACGGACATTCTAATTAATTGGTAATATTAGCTTACGTGGATGCGTATTTATTACAAGAATAACATGTAAATATCTCGCATTATCAAGATACCACACTTTAATCATGTGTTTTAATTATTGGACTGCCCCTGATTGATATTTTGGACGTTAATGTGGTTATAAGTGTTTGGTATAAGTGTTTTTTGATACAAACATGATGTGTTAGAGTCACGGTATAAAAGGGTTGAAGTATGTTTAAGCTAAAATTCATTTGAAACACTGTTTAATTTTAATGCTAGAAAGTTTTATAAGTGTGAAATACGAACCTAATTAATTAGGGGATAAGTTTGTAACAGCGGTAATTTAGTAATCACCGTAGGTAGTCCGGCTGCGGTCGGATTTTGGACACCCAGCGCAGTGGTTCTACCACAATTTGTTTATTAGTTCCAGTACGTAAATTCGCCGCTGCGGTCGAGTGCTAAGCGACAGCGACGCACTGGTGTCGATGACGTCATGGACGTGTCGATCGAATATCGGATTTATCGAAGCCCTTACCAAAGCGCACTAATCGCATCACGGTACTGTCGTTCGAATAATACCAGTTTCACACGACGGTAGAACCGTGAGGGAATCAGACAATATAGTACTCGTTGTGAGCGTTAAATCAATACCAATACTGTTCTGTCCTACTGTGTGCCTTCGTGTGAAACAAGCATAAATGCGGCGGTTTGTGGTGCGCTGTTTGTTCTCGAATCTGTTCTGTATTTTCACTAACGCACAACACTACCTAAAGGGGATATGCCAAATAGCTTGAAGCACATTAAATTTTTTCTGCCACACAAAGTAACGGATAGTGGGTTTATATCAGGTGATTATAATGAAATGTACAGAATGCAAATCGTAATATAAAAATTAATAATGATAGCCACAACGAAAACTGTACATGAAGCCCGTCTACATATTTAAAGGGATACATCGATGTTTTTTTAAATATCGTACATACTTATCATATAGTAATAATTTAATGTAATTTGACTGTGACATCACCGCAGGGTCAGAAGTTTAACTCGTTACAGTTCAATGAATTTTAAAACGTGTTTCAATGAATATTTTATAAAGCTTTTTACGCTTCATATGGTTTAGAATTTATAAATATTTATGAACTATTTTTATAAAACAAGTAAACGTTGAATGATGTATTTCCAGTGATAAATAAATTGAGAACTTCAGTAATCTCATTTGAAAAGCACGTATGAATTTCTAAACCTAAAATGGTAATTTAATCTATTTCTCATTTACAGGATTGTATTGGAATAAAAATAACTTTGATTAATCTGTTTAGAAATTACAAACGTAGCTATTTCGTAGCGGTTTTTTCGTAGCGTTAGGACTACGTAGCGAGTGTGAACGAATAGCAATTGGTATTCAAGCGTTAACACTATGTAATTTTGTTTCATACTTTTATTCTATAATACACTAGCTTTCGCCCGCGACTACGTCGGTGTTGAATTAAAAAAAAAAACAAAGCAAGTAGCCTATGTGTTCTCCCTGACTATGCTCTACATATATGCCAAATTTTATCGAGATCCGTACAGCCGTTTAGGCTACAAACTCTAACAAACATCCATCCTTCCATCTAAACTTTCGCATTTATTATATTAGTAAGAAGTATGATTAGTAAGATAAGATTATATAATTCATTGATCATCTATATCAAATTAACATTTTAAATTATTAAATATATGAAGATTTGTTATTGCAACTATCATGAACTCCGTTTCATGATACACTTCAAGGTTTCTCAATACGAGCGCACATTGTTACAACATGCAACCAGATAAGCTTGAGCTGCGGTAATCTGCTCGTTTCGGGTCTCCAACCGATACCATCACCGTGAATATATAGTGCCGATATCATGCGAGATCAACTTACACTAGCTAACGTGAATCGGAACGTGGCTTCGACGCGTCCTTTGCGATAACGTTACAATGCAGTGTTCACTTCAACACCGTTTATATCCTTAATGCTACCACTCCGAGCACAAAGGTTTCCAGTTTCGACTTCCAGATTATTATACGTAATATACGATATCTTTTTAGAATCAGTTCTTCGCATTCAATTCTACTGAATAAATAACATAGTAAAGGAACGTGTCTGCGCTCCTAGAAAACTAAACTTTCACAGTTTTAGACACTAATGTAATTTAACTAGCTTTCGCCCGCGACTTCGTCCGCGCGGAATTAAACAAAACAAAAGTAAGTATCCTAAGCGTTCTTCCAGACTATCCTCTACATTCATGCCAAATTTCGTCGAGATCCTTTCAGCTGTTTAGGCTACAAACTCTAACAAACATCCATCCATCCTTCTAACTTTCGCATTTATAACATTAGTAAGAAGTAAGATGTAACAACGTAATTATCCTTTGACATACAGTCTACATAAAATTTACCCGACGTTCTTACGGTGAAGGAAAACATCGTGATGCAACCTGCACATATCGGCGAAGAAATTCAAAGATATGTGTGAAGTCAACCAACCCGCACTTGGCCAGCGTGGTTGACTATGGCCTAGTCACCCTAACTTTAGGGTAGGCTCCGAGCCCCTCAGTGGGGACATATAGTGAGATAGTGATGATGATGATGATGATGATGATACAGTCTACCGATTCCCACCAGAATGGCGCGCTTATATTTAATACTTCTGATTGACATTGACAGATGTCATAGGGACGGGATGTGTATGTCAATGGTATAGTGTTACGCCGCTACTCCGGCACGGTACCGATTTCTTCTTAATAATAGTTACAAGTCTTTTAAATTTCATGCTCCGTGAGACCATAAGTTCATCTCTAAATTTAAGCTTCGAATCGGTTGCCTTTTCTTCGAAGAATTTCCAACTAATAATTGTCAAACTTGCCACTTTAATATTAGTACAGTTATAGAGGTTTAAGGATAGTTAATAGAACGTTACCTTACAGCTCCAAGGCATAAATCTCAATCATAATTTGTGTGCGTCAGGGTCCGACCAGTGAGGTCCAATGATTGATGGCGCCGGACCCACGCTTATTCGAAATTCAAATCGCCCAACGACCTGCCATCTTGCGAAATAACCGTCTACTACATAAATTGATTACAAGACAAGATAACGTATTTTTAGATACCCATTTATTTTTATCAATTGCTACAATTACCTAAAGTACAAAGTTGGAAAGAATATTCAATATGTTTTGTTAATTTGCGAAGAAGGTTCCGCAGCCACAGACAAAGCGGAAGGCTCAACCCGAGGCAAGAACGGTTTTCATTTATTAATAGATGCTTTATAGGCTCAGTGAGACCCTTCCGTGGCCAAATAAATAGATCACCCCTTAAACAATAATGCGTTTCCGTCCTGAGATACCGCATTAATAAATTTTACGAGATTAAAAGGGTGACGTCATATCCTCACTTTACGACCCGATGGAAATTTTGCTAGTTATTTTTATGTGGGTACGTTATTTTTATTGCGAGGCCGAAGGTTTATTTGAATGTATTTTCCGTATTAGATTTTAATAGCCATTTGCCTTATTTCGGTAGTATAAGATGAAAGTGAAATATAGCGCTTGGACATTTTATAATAGTAGCCGGAAAACGGACAAGCGGGTCATCTGATGTTACGCTTGTGTAAGTGGTTGTTCAATAAAAGTTACAAATAAATTACATTGATTTATTTATACACGAAAAGGTGCAAAAAACACTATTAATTTACTATCGTCATTAATATACGCATTATGAACGTAAATTTTGTGGTTTAAATTTTGTAAATTTAGAAACAAGTGTAGCTTTACTCGCAGTTTTTAAGTGTAGACGAAGTTATTGATAGTAAGAAGAGCATTATGTATAAAGGAATAAGAGTCGTTCGGTTAAGCAATAAGAATACAAAATAGGAAAGTTTCTTAAACCAATATACATATATCGAATGTTGGTCTATCGTGAACGATGCAGTGCGCGTAGAGCCTCAAGTGGCAAACTTTGTCGAATGTATTACTTTGTGACGTCTCCACTAGTTCCCAGTTCCGATCCAACAAATGTTGCTTACGCCGTGTGAATTGGATATTGCTAGACGAATGTTTGATCAAACTTCACCTCAAAACTGTATATTAATAGTTTTCGCTGATTGCTTCAGTGGCTTTCTCACTTCAATTTTGCCTCGAGGAAGTCGATTGTTGTGAACGCGGCGCCGGCTCTGTAGCCGAAAGTTTGTAATATATGGCACAAATTCACGTTTGAGAAAGATACAAATTACATTTTGAAACAAGATTGCCATTTCTAACTGGCAAGAGTGGGTTATGACTGTTTTTTGTATTGACTTTCTAGAGTAATGTTATACAGCATATCATGTGTGATTATTAGATTATATAAGAATGGATGGATGGATGTTTATTATTACGGATTTCCAAAAACGCTTAACTGATCTCGAAGAAATTTGACTCGGATGTAGAACATAATAGGCTATTTACTAAGTGTTTTTTTATAATTCCGCGCGGGCACAAGTTAGTGATAACACAGAGGCTATCTAAAACAAAAAATACTTTTAGAATTGTGAATTAATAAGAATGTAAATATTTTGAATTAATTAAACCTAAAAAAAATAGCTTTATACATTGAAACTGACAGCGAAATGAACGGACGCCTCCTAATTAAGGGCGGGATTATGCCCCGTCATATCCGTTCGTTTGACCTTAATGCGGATTAAATGAAATATTTCACATCGGGACATTTCCATCTGAATGAGCCTCGCTCGTAGACATAAATTATTCGTATTCCTCCAACAGACACTGATACGGTGACCGCATTCAAAACGCTTGTGTTATTAGATAACAAAGC
>LD688973.1:2182947-2208808 GCA_003118335.3 Papilio memnon | reverse complement strand
ATAGATGTGTAAGTTTTAATGTGTTGTTTATTATTTCGGCTTATAGAGGTAGCATAGTTGATCCATTCTTAAGTAAAGACTTATGGCAGTTGCAATAATGTTTTTATTGAAAAAAAAAGAGAAAAGTTTTAATAAATAAGGAAACAAAAATATGAAACACTATTTGACGCATGTGTTATTTTACGTGAATTGTTAGAATAAAACTTTATTTGAATACATTGAATCCATTAAATTTGTCGTTTTACAGAACATTTCTGTATAATCTGCAAAATAAAACGAATGTATGGATATAAATAAGAAAATCATGGCTACATTAAAAATATTAATTTTACTGTACAAATGACGAATGTTATCTCAGCCTGAAGGAAATCTTGTCATATATGTAAACTTGGATTTTTACTATCGAAACATACGAAAAACATTGTCATCTCTCTTATCATTTTTGATAAAAATAGAGATGTTAATATAATTTATAAAGGTTTCCCCAGTGGAAATAAACGATACTATACCTAAGACCGCACAGAATAAAGCATCTCTTAAACGGCAAACAATGTTTTATCATATAAATCTTTTAGCCTTCAAAACAATCTAAATTTAAACTGGCCATTTGATTGTATTGAAAAAAAATATTAAAAACGAAATAGATATTGCGTGCAAAGCATTCGATTGCAAAAAGACCAGGTTCCTACGCAACGTAATTTCCGTTAGCAATGGAGCGTGAACTTTGCCGAAATTCCGATCGAATACCGCCGGCCGTTGTTATTGAGCGGTGCGGGAAGCGAAAGGCGAGGCGGTTTGTAAAATACAGGATAGCATATGCGATAAATGATGGTCAATACTATACAGTATTCTAGACAAGTACAGTTAGACAATTTTCAACCAAAAGCCAGTCGCTTTACTCTGGTTGCACTTGACTGCTATTCCTACGGAAGTCATAAATCAAATATTGCTGAAGGAAATATCAATCTTGCGTGATCAGGTCCAGTGAATAAGAAGCTTTGTTAGTATCACAATGTATCGAATATGTGGTTCAAAGTTAATTACTAGCTCTCGCCCGCGAGTTCGTCCGCGTGGAAAAAGAAACAAAAAAGTAGCTTACGTGTTTATAACATTAGTAAGAAGTAAGATGAAAAAGAAAGAAAGAAAAAAAGATTCTAAATCTGATTTCAGAAGAAATTTCATTTTTAGATAATCCCTTCACGTAAAGATGTTAATAATACAATTCGTTTATATCCAAACTAGCGGAAGACAGATAAAAAAACGTGACCCCGTATCGGATTGTGCGCTGTTTAAAAATGTAAAACGAGGGCTCCCGTCACTAAGACCTGAGCGACAGGAAATGCATTTGCAAATTAGATTTCCAACCTCCCGCTGCGGGCGCTATCGTGTCTTCGACCTTGCCTTTTAACCCTCGGTCACATGCGCGGATTTTCGGAAGCTCCCCCTTTGTCTACATTTGCCTATCTCCGTCTTTCTTTTTCAACATTTAAACATACGAATTGATTCACTGGTCGTATTCAATTTATTCTGAATACATTGATTGCAGTCGGAAAGAGATCATTTATTTTTGTTATGTTTACAGATTGGCGATGTTTGCTATACGCTCTGTTGAGACGTGTTTTTAACGCACTATGCTTGTGTTTGTGAAGTTCTTAAAATATTATTTGTTACCAATTTAACGTACATTTCAATTAATTTTTATATTCTAGTATTTGCATTATCAACACCATCCTTTTAAGTTATTTTTTGAGATTAGAAATGTAATATCCATCTACGAGTATACTAATATAATAAAGAGGAAAACTTTGTTTGTTTGATGAATAGGCTCAAAAACTACTGGGCCGATTTTAAAAATTCTTTCACCGTTAGAAAGGTAATTTATCTGTGAGTAACATAGGCTATATTTTTCATTTCTTTATTATTATTTTTAAATTTCACGCGGAGGAGGTTGCGGGGAAAAGCTATATTTTACATGTTTCTTTATTTTCAAATAATTTATCGTTATCAAGTAATACCTTAACGTATAGTTTCCAGGTTGTAAAATTATCAAGATTTGATATCAAAAAGTAGGCTATATGAACGACGAGAAATTGCGAACGTAAGTGAAATAAAAAACCAGCAATATCTAGTTGTGAACGCATAAAGCACATCCGAATGAGCATCGGATTTGTATCAGCTACTCTCATTCAGTCGTGTATTCATCGAAAACGCAAAACAAAGTACCGGTACAGCGGGTGACCATAAAATAGTTCAGTTTAGGGCGCGTCGTGTTTTTCAATCCCATCGCTGTGTCGCCCCACTGGCAATAAACAACTATTCTATGTGTACTAGGGGAGCAGAGGAGGCAACGGTTTAAAAACACTGGTTCACACTCGATTTGGCAAGAAAATTGCGCCCCGTCTCGCCAACCGAATCGCTACCAGGCACACATAAGTGAGCGTCTGTGGTTTTCTCGATTAATTCACGATGAAACGTTAATAGGAGTTCCTCGGGGAATATGTAAAACGACTTGGATCATTCTCCAAAATAAACTGTACAGAGATATTCTTTAATTACATTTTCCTTTTAATATAATACACGTAAAACATCCTAACGTGAAATACGGAAAAGACAACATAGATTTCTGATTTTTACAGTTATTTATGAGATTGATGATTCATCAGTTTTACATAAAAAAAAAATAATTGGTCGATGTTCGAAAGCTAAGGTCATAATTAGATACAAGTCTAATCTAGTAAACATTCAAATTTTACTAAGTATATTGTTGTTCAAGTTACGAAGTTACGCTAACAACATTAAAGAGCTTCGTGCAAACAAAAGTACTGTTTTCCAACTTACTTATACATTGTTTTACATTGCGGAGATAGCATAATGTAGTAGTCTATATACGAACATGAGAGTTAGAGCGTGCGCACACTTGAAACTAAACTATCGCATAACTGTTTAGTCTTGATTTGATTCCTATAAGGTTATATGGTGGTGCAAACACTACTCAATTTTTAATTGTGCAAATAAACTGGATTGAATTGGCTTTGATTGGAACAGTTGTGCGATACTTTAGTTTAGTGCGCCAGCTTTAAGTTAACATGAAAGTAATCCAATGGTGTAAAAGACACGTACACAAGCAGTTTAGTTTATAATATAGTTCAATGGAAATTAAAAATTACGTGTCATTTATTGTCTATGGGTGTGTTTTGGAAATTATAAGTGTTTAAAATGATGTAGACAAGTCTGTTTTTTTATAAGTCTGTGATTACAGCTTTATAAAGGTAACATTGTTCAGACATTTTTATTATAACATAATTCTCATTTCTATTGATTGCGATTATTTCAATTATTTGCGTGAGTTACTACACAAATTCTTGTATGTTAAATGTTATTTTTGCATTTAAAAGTAACGAGAATGATTTAAATATTTTTATACAGTTTAAACTATAGACTAATATTTGCTTATTGTAAAGTTACTGGCAGCTTAGATAAAACGTGTCAAAAGAATGTGTGACGCTAAAAAAACCAGTAACACTCATCTGGAATACACAAGGATCATCTGAAAGTTAATTCTTTATGCAATAACCCACCGGCTCCATCTTGAAACCTTAAAAGACTTGATTACGCGGATACAACTTTATTAAAAACGTCTATCGCCTTTTTAAGACTTCTGCCATCGTTTACCTTTATAATATTATGAAAAAAAAGAAAGTAGAGTAAAGATAAAAAATAATATTATGTAAAAGATGTGTGCGAATCATGAAGTAGCTTCGTTAAGTCTTAAACTAAACTATCGCATAACTGTTTAGTCACGCTTTGATTCCTATGACCTTATATGGTGGTGCGCACACTACCCGATTTTTAGTTGTGTAACTAAACAGTTGAATGGGCTGCGAAACAATCGCACAACAGTTGTGCGATAGTTTAGTCAAAAGTGTGCGCCCGCTCTTAGTTTCATTTCAAATTCATATAGCAGGTGTTAGGACACCATAATGACAGTATTGATGTAGTAGATTTCGATTTATCTTGTTAGATTTTGGTGCGTGTTTAAGATTGTTTCACATATTTCTTGGTAACGCATTGTCACATACCAGACACGTCTCTAAAATCTAAAGTGTCATCAAGGAGAGTAAAGGGCGTGAAATAGGCTCGTGTAATTGCTTCATATTAACGCGATCCGAGAGCAGGCGAAGTGTAAAAATTGGCCAATTACATCGAAAAAGTAACGCAATATACGTTTTAGGTGCTAATTGGGTAAATGGGCGTTCGCGTCGTGAAGATGCTTGACAATAGAAGATATTTGAATAGGTGTCAACTCTACACGAAGGGTTGTTAAGGATACGACGCGTTGTTATGGGAATAAGTCGTATCGATTGTGACATTTTATGGTAGCAAACGTGTATTTTGAGGCGAAAAACAAGAACCAAACATGGAAAAATGTCATACATACCTTCATGTAAATGTTATGCAGCGCTATAAATTTTCTCAATGCTTCCATACACGTTTTAATTAAGGATTACATTTTTAGGTTCATTGGCCGTCTGTTGATTTCAGGCTGTTCGACTAATCCAAACAAATGAACGTAGCGTGTTAACGAGGGCCATCGGGGGTAAGTCGGGGGCTGGGATTGGAGCGAAGTCGGCAATAAGTGCAAGGGTAAGTGCAGCCAATCTGGTCGGATCGCCTCCAACACGCTGATTTATATGTCTGGATAATACGTGTAACAACCAAACCATTGTCTGCTGAGAAAACGAATTTTTATAATTTATTTTTTAATGAGGAAAAATTCTAGTTTCTTTTTATTTAATTTAAGCCATATCTTAAGTAATTAATTACATTTAAAATTGCAGTTAATGAAAGATTGACGTCCAAAAATTTGAAGGTAATTTTAAAGGTTTTATTACTTTTAAAACATAAATGACTCTGAAGAAAAATAAATCAAAATCAGTGCCTATTAGCAGACCGAGGCGTCCATAAACAATGAATGATTTCAACGCATCATTAATAAAATTTCGCTGTAACTTTTCTAATAATAATGACAAGTTATTTACGAGCGTCTATAAATATTGTAAACGAGCCTTGTCGCATCAATACCGCGGTTGTAATGAAATATAGCTCGCTATTCGTTAAAACAATTCGTTCCAGACCCGTCGAAGGTATGTCGTTAATTAAATAAACCGACACGGTTCAAAACGTACGATAGATCCATATATTTTGCTTCCATTCTTTTTAATTCCGATATCAATCGTTCTCTATTCCACGTAAATTACTAGAGCTCAGATAAAGACACGGGCGATATCGATAAAAAACAACCACGATAAATTCGCCTTTGGGTATGCGAAGAACAAGAGGACGCTAGTGCCGTAGTGTTGTACCGTATCGATAAAAAATAAATTGGGCCGCCCAGCCGACGTGATATGTTGGGATTAAGAAACGAACATCAATAAGTAGCTTACAAAATTCTGCGCACACCGGTAGCGAGGCGCTGCAAAAAATTGAAAGGAGACTGGAACATGTCGCCTGAATATTAAAAAGCACAATACTGAATAATGTAGCGGGCGACTCGCGAATGATATAAGGACCTAAGATTGCCGGCTGCTATTAGTGTCAATGAAGCGTAACGACCATACCTGACATCGCTTTTAGCAAGTCTTCTTTGTTATTTCCACAAATACCTACAACTTGGTGAATGAATATTAAACATTTTAATATAATAAACAATTGAAAATTTTAATAATTACAGACGTATAGGCATTGTATTTGAAAGAAATGGGGAGTAATGAAGGAGAAAAGAGATAATACTGCAGATAAGTTGAAGAAAAGAAACGCCATTTCTCGTTGGTTAACAAGTTGGCTAAAGAGTATACACACACTAAGGCAAAAGGTAAAACAAATGTGACCATTGAATATAATATTGGAAAGGCCATTAAAACGCCAAAGATAGATGCATCACTGTCAAATGTTGCGTTCCATCCAACGCCACTTTCATTTACGTTTCCACTCATAGATCACTACACACGTCAACTATTGTAGAAATTCTTTCTCCAATAGGGACATAGTTTTATGATTTATAGATGTAGTTTCGATATTTGAGCCATACTTTTTCATGAAAAGCATACGTATACGAAAGTAAGGATTTGTATTACAAAACAAAACTAATTCACCTTATAAATAAAGGAATATCTGATAAATTTGAGATGCAGAATACATAGTAATATTACTAAATAGTTACTATTTAATGGTATGAAATAGTCTGAACTTATTATAATTTTTTTTAGATTATAAACTGTTTCATGTTTTCTTTTTTAATTTTGTGTCCCTTAAAATTGTACTGAGCTTTTCTTCCACGTAGTTAATGTATGGTTTAAGGAACGGCAATGGTACGTAAAATTTACAAAGTGGTCATTACTTGGGATAATCCGGATAAGGCGTGATGGCTAGCCGGGGGTGGATTAAAACTGTTTGGTAGTTTCATTTACAGAGGTGCATACATAAATATCCTTTAAATGGATTAACATCTTTCAAGCCTGAATTAAGGCCATTACCTGTACATTAAGGTATATAAAACCTTGCGTCGAACCCACGTACAAGGCCAGGGAGATGATAAAGTCTAGATTAAACAAGGTCTATTCAAGCAAACGATTGTTAGAAAGTAAATTACGATGACTTTAAAGTGATAGAACTATTTTGGACATTAAGGGACTGTCAAAATTTCACTTCATGGCTAAAAGTACACCGAATAGCTTACATAAAGCGTAGCTTCAATTGTAAGGCCAGACTTTGATCAAGTCTATCAAAATATGTTTTATAAAAATACAATATTGTGTTTAGTTTTAGCTCAAATAAAATATGAGGCCGTAGAAACTATTAAGTATAACATTTTTATCCATCGAATAACGTACTCAGGAGGCACTTAAATTGAAACAAAGAAGACATTAAAGTAAGCAAGCGAAGGCCGAAGCGTTCAATAAACCTTAAGTGTGAATATAAAAGCAGTATAATAGCCCCGGCGGGGTGTTTACTGCCTCCACTTACTACCTCTAATGGACCATATGCACTTTATTGTCGAAAATTGCATTTGCCAGATGAAAATTCCTCGTCGTCCATTTTGTCTTTACGATAGCGACGCGTTGCGTGTTGAAGAACAAAGGGGATGCGATTCGAATACGCGACGATAAAAGGCTTACCTTTTAGGGTTTCCTTTTAAAAGTTTATAAAGAAACCCTTGAGATGAGACTACGATGTCTGGATATGTTTACGTAGAACATTCTTATTATTTAATTGTTAATCAGTCAATTGAATTGCAAATAATAGGTTTTATAAACGAATAAGGGAACGTTAATATCGCATGGTATATAGGTCTAATTAGGGAGAAATTTGTATCGCGAATCTTCATTTAAAAAATGTAAAACTACATCTTAATGAAGAAAATATATGTCTAAAAAGTTTTGGACAAAGATTTTCAGAGGAAAATCTTCAATAATAGAAATGTCGCAGATTTGTAAAACTAATAAAAGTTTGTCGAAAACTTCATTAGCATTAAGATAACTTTGAGCTTACAATGGTGATTCAGAATTATTAAAATGCGGGTAATAACTGGAATTAACGAGCAAAATTCTATTAAAATGAGACGTATTCATATCACGTGACCCTCCGCACGAATCATTTAATCAACTAGCAATTAAACGAAGGATTTCCTAGCGCTCTTCACATGCCATTAACTTTTTACGGAAAGATGCGCCAACGAAATCCACGCTAATGATACAGGGGTAAGCAAATGGGGATATATGACCCTCTATACCCGAGATATACGTAATTTGTTTTCTGTCCAAATCCTTGAAATTTAGAAATTAATCGATCTTTCGTTTTAATTACCGAAATAAGTCGATAACAACACATTGTTATTCCATACAAAATCTGTTTTTTTTTTTAGATATTTCAGCATCTCCAAATATAATTATTACTATGTGTTATTTAATTCTGAAGCATGGATAGTATTCTATTTAGCCCTTGTCTGAAATCTAACTAATATTATAAATGCGAAAGTTTAGATGGATGGATGGATGTTTGTTAGAGTTTGTAGCCTAAACGGCTGAACGGATCTCGAATAAATTTGGCATAGATGTAGAGGATAGTCTGGAAGAACACATAGGCTACTTGCTTTTATTTTTGTTTAATTCCACGCGGACGGTGTCGCGGGCGAAAGCTAGTGTTTTAATAAAACCTTTGTTTGTCAACTGTTATTAAAAAAACTACTTATGTACATCTATTTTTTGTTATTGCCTCCATTAAATTAATAGCTTCATTTGGATGTAAAAGCAGTTGGGAAGCAATAACGTGTAATTTCGACATGGTTTAGTGAGTTGGTTTCACACGCGATATAGAGTGAGTATAATTTATTTGAATTTGTTTTCAATTAATTCATAGTAATTTTTGTTGTTATTACTCAGTCCGTACCGACTTTAAATGCGGCATCAACATTTGCAGGATTAAAAAAAAAATTTTACCTAAGCGGCATAAATGCATAAAAACAATGGTTCTCATTTATAAAAGAATAAGGAAACTCAACGTATTTCCATCTATATTAAATGGTATTTAAAGCCAAAGGCGATAAAAACGAAATTGTTTTTCAATTACTGAAGTAACGACAAATAAGAAAAAAGTCCACTTCGCTTGCCATTTCGAAAACTTGATTTGCGAAATAAAGAATATCGTTGAATGAATTACCACATTATTGTTAATAAATATTGCCAAAACCCGCTTGTACCAACCCTAACGTAACGACACAAAAAGCAATAAAAGCATATCTACAATGATATGAAACTTTATTTTTTATTATGTATTGGCACGAAACGAACTTACTCGCGAAATCTTGGCATGTTTTGTTGAGCCTGGTTATATTGTGTAGAAATCGTATTTCTAGAATCCAATTTATGTTTCAATAAATCTCAAAATGTGGTTCTTTTGGCAACAATGACAATAGGAATAGCTTTTTGCTGTTTTAAATTATCTGCTAACGTAAAATCAATCTTGTATCTCATTCAATTTTAATCCTCAGTATGTTATGCGTAAATATTTCCTATCCTTTTCTATTACTATCGTTCTAAAAGAGATGATAAAATTAATCTGCTATCGAACAGTGATGTAACGGCCAAATAATCGAGTTTATTCCATAATATCCTTCATAATTCTGAAACAATATCGATTTTCTCGGCGGCGCGGGTCGGGACGTTTATTACGATTTATCGATGTCGGCGGGGACAAACAGTGTCCTTGCGATCGACGTTTCAGATTTACGGCTCACAGCACGGCGATGGATTAAAAAGGGCAACGAGAGGGAGATATATGTCTTTATTCGTATACTCGTCGATCGCCATGAAATGTGAAAGCGTAAATGAAGCAAAATTCAGGGGGCTTACGATGGTCGTTTCCTCGATCCGGTCGGCTGTTTGTCCTTATTTTACTAAGTGCATCGGGTGGCCGGGCTTTGTCTTCCTACGTGAGCTGCTTTATTTATACGTTGAGAACTTATTTTAAATGTAACCAACGTGATATTTGTTCGGCATTTGAAACAAAAGGTAAAGTTCATTTGAGATCTGTTTAACTATGTCTAGAATTGTAAAGAATAATGCCATAAACTGTCTAAAGTTTATCCTCTGTCTTACGTTTAACATTTACTATCGACAATCATTGTAATAAACCAATTCTGGTTTTATGACCATTTTATAGTATTTAATTACGTCACCACAATCTATTACAGATTCCACGGAATAAGAGATGCATTAGAATAAAAGGGCACATTTTTCGGTTTATCTTAATGAAGGAAATATTTCAGCAGTGTGTAGGAACAGACGGGCGCGTTTAATTATCCACATACCGGCTGGACAAATTGTCCGCCGCTACCAGGGCCGGATATTAATTTCGATACATTGTCCCAACCTCGGCAATGGAGCGACGCCGATTATTTCCATCCTACCCGTACAACACTGTTCAGACAACAGCGTCAAATAGTGCTTAGAATTGTCTATTTGACTTTTTAATACAGAAGTCACGGCGATTTTTTCCTAATCAATGGGCACAATTCCTCGGTACCATACATTACTTGCATGTGCAAGTATAGATGGATGGATGGGTCTTTGGAGAGTTTGCCGCCCAAAGGACTAAATGGATCTTGATCAAATTTGGCATAGAAGCTAGAGCGTCCTGAAGAACACATAAGCTACTCACTTTTGTTTCTTTTTTAATTCCACACGGAATAAGTCGAGTGGAACACCTAGTTGCTGAGTAAAAATGTTTATTAACATTTTTTCATTAAATAAAAGTAAATAATTCATAGATTTTTTTTCAAAAAACAAGTCCTGTACAGTTAAGTTAGAGGAGAATATATTTAAAAAGCGCACATTTACCTGTAAGATGTACGAGACCAAAACACGACACTAGCACAAAAGTGTACGGCAATGGGCTCGATATATGTCTTAGATAAAGATTATATATACAGTGTCTTATTTTACAAATCCAATTTCCGCGCGAATACACGGGTTGGTTGTAAATAACGTAGACAAAGCTTTGCCCGAATCGCGCACAGTTCAATACATTATGCAGGCCACGCGCGGCGCTAGGCAATGAGCTACATAAACACCGACCACAGCTGTACTTAGTTCTCTGGGCAACACTAATTATAGCAAATATACCCATTAACATTATATTACTAGGGTTACATAAAATTATAACCTTGGTTGTATTGTACCTGAAACAATTATCGAACACCGTCAGTCAAAAAAAAATAGTGAACCTAATTTGGGATTAAGTCTAGCCCCCTAGATTGGTGACGTACAATATGACGACGACTTTAATACCAACATCTTGTATGTAATTAAAAGTAGACTGCTTTTCTACAGTAGGTATATTATACCAAAGCAATTTTGACATTAATTTCATACGTGGGCAATTTCTTAAAAAAATTGAGATATCGTTGGCACAATAGATGACTTTCTTTTCCGAAAACCGTTATCGCATTATCGGGCACACGTTTTCCACATCATTAATTTTGAAAAATCGTTGCGATATCTTAACTACACGGTGCTAGGGCGTTCTCCCCAGAGATACAGAAAAAAACTGTGCGCAGGAAATGCCGATCCCGGAAAAAAAACAAAAGTAAATACATTTCGAATGTTTGGAGTCATATTATTAGTTATGGTTGATTCTAGGAACAAATTGAATTCTATTTTTACCAGATTGTCATTAAAATTTACAAAAAAATCGAAACCCTAGTTAATAACATGTATTAATTCACTCCTGAAAACTATTTAACATATAATGCGAAGCTGTTAAAGGTAAATATTTAATAAAAACAACAGTAAACCGTATTTTATGGACATTAAAAATGACTCCTACAAAAAATAAATAGCAAAGTTGTCGGGTAATAGCGTTACAAGATGGTAGCCCTGTACAGGCGCTATAACAACGAAACGAACACGCCCGTGCACTACTCACGACGACACTCAAAAGCCACTTTTTCATTTCTTCCGCCCTGTTTTCCCGAGTCTTTAGTTTTTGGCGCGCCTCTGTCTCTAGAGCGACTGGCGTAAAAGAAAAGTCACGTGATTTAGAGATGACAAAAATGCTATTTTCGTTACGGGCTGCGTGTGAACGTTGGCTTTGCGTGACATATTTTTCTACTGTCGAGGATGACAAATGCGAAGATAAATCACAAGGAAAGTCTGCTTTTCTTTTAAAAGTTTTATTTCTATGTATTCTTTGGAGATCTTCTGTTTATATTAGACAGGGTCATTAATTTTATGAACCTTTGAAATGAATGAACAGCCATAACATTAGAGCTAGAGACAGCTCTCTAAAAGTTATTTCCTTGAATAAATCTTAGTATTGGTAAGAAGGTAAGAAAATTCCAACTAAGACATATTGATTTTCTAAATTGATGTAATTACAAGAATACAGTTAATCTTCCACACTTTAACGTTATGCAATTGTGACTCTTTCATTATCAAAAGTATATATCGATATACAATAAGTAACGAAGTAATTTTATATAAGAATAACAAAACGAATATGATAAAAGGGAGGTTTGGCATAAGCGCTAATTTCCGCCGGCGCCGTGCTAAATGGACAAAATTCGACGCCTGCAAACACCCCAACACCCAACAATTAAAGGTCGAATCTTTCAACTGAAAGCCATTAAATTTTTTTTATTCAAAAAACAAAAAGATTCAAACAAAAGAATTGACAATTTGGGATCTGAAAACATTTACGTAGTTATTTTTTGTTCAATACTAAATTCGCAGTAATTGGTATTTAAGCAAAAATTATTATTCAGTACGTCAGTCTACAAAGTGTCGCGACAGATCTTGGAACTTAATAAAAACCAACAACAACTTAACGAAATCTACGACCCAACGAAACGATAGTTGCCACTACGCCAACAAAATTTGCCTTAACGTAGTCCAAAGTGTTCCATTGACATCGCCTATCCCGTGGTGTGCTCTCTATTTGACTTTCAGATTTTCCTCGAAAAGAATAATATTTTAATTATCGTGGATAAAGGTTAGCTAAAAATACTGCTAAACTCTTTTCTAGTAAATGTCACGATTTATTATTTTACATTTTGACATTCAATGCCCAAACGCTTCTTCACTTCTTTTGATTGAATGGACGTCAAGTTACGATTTTAATTAGTATTTTAAGAAGATAATTTAATAATAGAGCAATGTTCAGAAAAGTTTTCCAACGTGGAATGGTTACAATATTTTTCAGTGTAGGTCCAAAACCTTTGGACATTTGGGAGACGCATATAAAAGATGGATACTTAACATGTTTTTTGGATCAGGACATAAAGTCAATGGTCTACGAAATACGTGGTACTAACGTAAGTACCGCGTATATAAAATGCCCTAAGGGAAACCAGGTTTTAGGTATAAATTTGCCTTACATGATAATGATAGTTAAGAACCTTAAAAAGTATTTTACGTTTGAAGTAATTATACTAGACAACACAGGCGCGAGACGAAGATTCCGAGTTTCCAACTTTCAAAGCACTACACAAATACTGCCATTGTGTACAGTGATGCCCATTGGTTTAGCTGAAGACTGGAATCAAATTCAGTTTAACCTAGCAGAGTTCACTCGGCGGGCTTATAACAAACAATTTGTCGAAGTGCAAAACGTTAAGGTAAACGCAAACATTCGACTAAGGCGAATATACTTTACGGAACGATTAGTACATCCAGATGAGCTACCCAATGAGTACAAGTTATTTTTCCCTATAGATAGAAAGGTAAGAAAAGAGAAAATGATACGCCCATCTCAGACAGAAATGCCTAAAGTAAACGTTTCTAAAATTAGTGTCAAGGATCAAGAAGCAATATCCTCTGCTGCCAAGGCACCATCAGAACGTTCTTTGGGAGAGAAAAAGAAATCTAAGACTAGCCTAAAGGACAGTGCCAATAAGGCAACATCACAACGATCTGTCGAAGGCGAAACGAGGTCTAAGGCGAGTGTAAAAGGAACGACGACGAAGACATCGACAGTAGTAGGAGGCGAAACAATATCTAAGGAAAATTTAACGGACACTATGAAAGATAAACCAGACCAGCCAATAGACGCTTTTATTAATACAATACTCAATCAAGAAGTACTTGAAAAGTTAAAAATAGATGAGGCTTGATATGGAATGCAAGGTTGTTACCTGTTAAGTTTGAAATTGCTTAAGATAATTTGCAATTAATTTCCTTTGCTTTTAAAAATAATGAAACTGCCATTTGAAACTTACATTTGAATACGCTATTCAAACCATCAGATTAATGTTTTATAATAAGTCAATTTAATGTACTATTCTAATAAAGTTTGACTTTTATTTACTTTACATCTATTGTTATTATATATTTACCTAAGTTTGAAATAAATATTATAGCAATATACTAAGACACATAACCATATTTATATTATTTCGTTACTTAAAAAGTAAGTTCAGGGTAGGCGGTAGTCATATAGCCGAGAGAAGACTTGTTCGTTTTGACCGACTTCCCAAAAGGAGGTACTTATGTGTGTTACCGCATATCTCCTCCCCTAGTGGACCGATTTTGAAAATTATTTTTTTATCCAAAAGGTAGTGGTTTCAGATGGGTCCCATTTTTTGAATCAAAGACTAAGGCGTAGTTTAAGAGTTTAGCTCCAAATCATGAGACGAAAATTGGGGTCTTCTTTGCTTTCTTTGCTTACGTAGCCTAAACTATAAGACCTACATAAAGATGATGTTTGAAAGAATTGTAGCTCATTAAATTCGCTAAATCAAGTCTGCGATAGCATATATTTATCCGTTAAGGTCGTCGCACAATAACCGTTTGTTTCGCGAGAAACATCAATTAAAATGCAATCCATTTAATTTACGGCGCTTTTATTCTTATTTGTTAATCAATAAGAAATTAAACTTTAACTCGGAAACCAGAATGTAAAATTACGAGATCAATATTCTGGGCAACAACAAGGTTTTATTTAAAGGTTTTATAATTTAAAATCAATAGTTTTGACACTGGTTGATGTTTTTTTGTAATCAAACAAACCACAATGACACAGCCCAGTCAAATGTCAAAAATTATTTCAATTTAAACTCAATTTTAACAAGATCTAATAATGTTCAAAAATACTTATCAAAGTGGACTTTTGACAATATTTTATAGCTGTGGATCAAATCCATTGGCGATATGGGATATGGAGGTACGAAATGGTCACATTAAACGACTCACTGATAGCGAAGTAAACTCCATCGTTCTTGAAATAGTTGGTACTAATGTTGCGACCACTTACATAACTTGCCCTAAAAGAAACCAAGTGTTGGGAATTAGATTACCTTTCCTGGTGATGATTGTGAAAAATTTAAAAAGGTACTTCTCGTTCGAAATTACCGTTTTAGATGACAAAAATCTCAGAAGACGATTCACGATTTCTAATTTCCAATCGACAACAAAGATAAAACCCTTCTGTACTTCAATGCCTATCGGTCTATCCGGTGGATGGAATCAGATACAATTTAATCTAGCTGATTTTACGAAAAGAGCATACGGGACGCAATTTATAGAAACACTTCGAGTTCAAGTACATGCAAATGCACGGATTCGTAGAATTTATTTTTGTGAACGTCTTTATGCAGAAGAAGAATTACCACAGGATTATAAATTGTATTTACCATTAGATCGAAAGCAAAAGAAGGCAAAAGGTGGAAAAGATTCTGCACAAGCCGGTAAGCCATCAGCTGCTCCCCCTCCGACGCCTCCAGCTGAAATTGCGAAGAAAGAAGAAACGCAACAGGCTGCCAGTCAACCTATCAAGCAAGAACCCCCGGTAACTCCAAAGGTAGAAAAGCCAGAACCAATTAAGGAAGAGGTAATCAAGGATATAAAACAAGAACCTGCAGAATCACCCAAAACTGCTGCCGCAGATACGACGGTTGCTGAACCACCAGCTGCTGTAGAACCACCAGCTGCTGTAAAACCACCAGCTGCTGGGGAACCCCCAGCGGCTGAAAAGCCTCCAGAAGCGTCATCATAGGAATAATCTTAGCACAATACAAAATACATGAAAAATCACTGTTTACGTTCAAGATATTGTTTGTAGCATATTTACACACGTTATTTTTATATTTTTTAATTGATAATGATATAATATGTTACACTTAAAATATTACAATCGATATGAGTTTACGGTTTTTATCTTGTAATACATAATATTAAATTTAATTAAGATGCTTTATTTCCTTTTTTGCAATCGTCATCTTGAATTTGTATATCACCTAAAAAAAAACTTTAAAGCACCCTAATCCGAAAATCATGCTCATTCGTATTTTCCTAAAAACAACGTACTTAGGTATGTGAAAAACTTCATTATTTCGATAAAATTGCTATTCATAATTCAATTCAAAATAAAAATAATGCTATCCGGAATCGTATTGGCGGGGTCAATTGCTCACAGAATTGAATAAAAATATTGAAATGTGTACCGAGGGGCTCGCTTCCCAAAATCTCGGGTCTCCATTTTCTCTTTTATTACACTGAATAAGTTAGAGTGGATGTCTTTAAATATGTAAACAAAAATGCCCCAAGAGCAGTTTGGCCCGCTTCGATGTACGTTACGCAACGTAAGTACTCAATTATAATGAATGTATTACGGAACTACAGAAAAACTATGATGAAAGGCGGCGGGATCGTCTTTAATGTACGAAATTGAAATAGGGATTCGCTTCCAAAAAATTTCAGAGTATCCTTTATGAACCTTTTTGTTACATATGTACTTATTATGAAATATTATAAACTACCTTTCGCCCGCGACTCCGTCCGCGTGGAATTGAAAATAAAACAAAAATGAGTAGCCTATGTGTTCTTTCAGACTATCCTCTACATCTATGCCAAATTTCATAGAGATCCGTCCAGCCGTTTAGGCTACAAACTCTAACAAACATCCATCGTCCATCCATCCATCCATCTAAACTTTCGCATTTATGATATTAGTAAGAATTAGTAAGATTTAATCGTAGTTTCCGGTTTCTTTATTCGGTAAAAACTACTCCATTGTTTGCAAATGGACGATAAGATATGTTTTGAGCGGTTTACTTGCTTGTCTTCTAAATTAAAAGCCGTGTAAGATCAAACCAGTTTCTAGCTGTCTCCCTGTAATGATTTACGATGGTCTGTTTAGCTGGCCGTATATTACAAGTGTCGCTGATCATACATTAAATCATTTCAGCGTAGCCTCAGCTGTACCAATAATGCATATTATAATGTATCCAAAGCCGCGAACAGTTATCTCTTATAATATTTCCCTACACAAACGCCGGCAATAAGTTGGCGCGGTGCGGTGAGCGATAAATCGCGCGTTGGTGTACGTTCTCACTGAAAGCGGGTGGCGTATAAGCGGAACAAACCGCGGGACACTAAGTATAGTACCCGTCATTTGATTTGGCACGTCGTGAACAAACGCACGGTTTTGGCCGACGTGCCAAGTTATGGCCGGGTAGCATTTGAGTTTACGCTAGTACGTTTAGATTATTAATAAAAATGCAACAGCGATTAGAATTTTAATATTCTGATGAGATTTAAATGAAATAGGTTTTTTATTAAAGGCGTACGATAAAAATATCAGGATTTTTTTTTTATTTCTAAATAATATTTTTAATATGGTTTTATTTTCTTATAAAAAACATTTTAACAGTTATAGAGCATGTATATTAGGGTTGCAACTCGTGCCAGGCGATTATAACTCGGGCCAAGTTATTTTAGCGAAGTGAAGTTAGCGAGCATTTCGCTGCGGTGCCTGTTGGTGGTATTAAATCTTTAATTAACTTCAACTTATAAACGTGGCCAACATTGAGAAATATATGGAATAACGTTAAAACAAGATATTATTTCTTTACCATGATGCAATATTACTGGGAAACTTCACTGCCCTGACAGTTGTATTAAAACATATATTTTTCTAAGTTTTTTGAAAAAGAATAAACAGGATGGTAAAATATTTTTTTACAAGTGGAAACCCACCCTTAGCCTTAGCCTAAGCTAAACTTGTGTTTGATTCGCAATTCAGTGTTTGAAAATAACAACAAATTATATGTATTCAATAATACATTTGTGAAGTAATCCATTTTGAAATAGCGATTTAGAACATTATATCAAATCGCACAATAATGCTATAAAATATAACAATTTCGAATGTACGCATAACCATAACTAAAGTTAAATAGTTTGTCGATGGCCGTGTTTTACATCGGTAGCAAATTTATGTTGTAAAATTTACGACAAGTTCAATCCAACCGAAGTACGGTCCATGACGGACGTGACCAGCCTATTACACTACTTACAGTTAGTAGTAAAATAACACTATCTAGCAAATGAGATATACTTGGTTAAAAATATTTACTTAATCTGAAGTTACTGAAATCTCAAAAATAATTTTGTCTATTTACCTCACGCTAATAAATCATCTTCCTCTTTATCCTACTCCCGTAGGGTCGGAGCACCAGGTTTTTGTTCATCACATAACTCTATCCTACATCATCTCAGTCATCACTCTCTTCTTGATCATGTCACCGTTCACGCCATCCATCCATCTCTTTCTAGGTCTACCTCTACCGGTGTACCCTTACACACTCATAACTAACGTTCTCCTTGTTACATGCAATTCATCCCTCATAACATGCCCATACCGCGGCAAATTTTACTCCTTAACTTCTCTATCACTGGGTATTAAAAACAATTTATAGTATTTGGATATATCGTTATTTATTTGTCGAGTGCCCACCACTTACCCAAATTAAAGGAGTCATGGCGCACTTATGGATGCAGATTAAAATTACCGCGTCTGAGTGTGTGTTCCACGAAGACACTTCACAATTTTTTTTACACTTCAGTGAAATTTTTTTTATTTTTATTTGTTTTTATAGGGGTTAAAGTTAAAGCGAATTTGTACTTATATAGACCATGTTAGTAAATTAATTGGGAGGCACTTACATTTATGCACAATATTTGGAAGGGTAAAAAACTTTAATGAGCTTTCTATAATCTTTAAATCGACTTAAAAAATATGAGATTCTATATTTGTACGTGTTTCTGGACATTTTACACAAGTTGAAAATAAGAAAATTCTATTTTTGTCCCATTTTCTTGTATCAAATATAATCTATTTTCTAGACTTAAATTATAAACAGAGCTTATCTTTGCGCTACATAAAGCGAGATGATTTTTACGTGGCGTCGGTCGGTCATATTTTAAACGGTTTCCAACGGACGCCGCGCTGGGCCGCTCTGATAACGAGGCTATCGGTTATTTACTGACCACCAAACAAAACAACTTTTTTTTTCATACTCTCAGTTATTAGATTAAAAAGGACTAAATAAATAATAGACGTACTATTTAACCGTAGAAAATATTTTTACATTTTGTAAATTTCTGTACATCTATATGATCCTTATTCATAAAAATCATTAGCGTCCAATGTCACATCGGAAAAATAACATATCTTTAGTAAACATACTTTTTCTTAAGGAAATACACTCATATCTTTCGCTATTACATTTATCTCGAAGAATAATAACGCAGAAACAAATTTAGCGTAGCGAAGTGGGGGATAACTCATAGCTTTCTTTCAATTAATTGTGCTAACACTCACAGACAGACAAATGCTATTTTCTCCCATCCGTTGTATGCGATAAAACACTTGCTGTGTTTATCATCAAAGCCAAGATAAATGCCGTTCTTAATACGACAAATAGCTCCTATTTACTAAGTGAGGGCGCAAAAATAGTGAATGTACAAGAGAGATGGTAGTGACTTGTGTTTTGTCAAGATGCCTTAAGACATCTTAATAGTTCTGCGAATAAAGCCGAGCTTTAAACAACAAATGGTTTTAGTTTTTCTATTTGCAACTTCTTTTCATCTAATTTCTCCTATTCTGTTTAAAAGGAAGTTAAGTAACTACATAAGTTAGTAAAAGTGACTTACAAATGATATTAACTTTAATATCTAAATATATTGAGCGTACATTTGATTCCCACAGAAACACAAAGCTGCAATAAAAGGCAATTTATTGAAATCGTAAATCAAATGCAGTTTGTATTATTTAAACAAGGTTAGTTTCAATTGGTCCTTTATTACGTACACACAAAACCGAATGTTTACGTAACTCTACCGCAGGGGATACGTTGATAAAACGATCAAATGATATGTACACATCATTCGCTTTTTAATTTTTAACATACATATAAAAAATGTCATATAACGTAATTTACCACATAAATGTAATTTGAAAGAACTTAAAAGATGGTAACAATAACAACAATAAACTCACGCTCGGTACCCAGAGTGGTAGGCAGAGACCATGAACCTCCATTTGGAGCGAGTCCCTCGCTTTCTCTATTTCATTCATACATCTACGCATACATGTACATCGCCTTGGGTGCTCGTAATACCGCCGCCGTTCTTGAGTAAATGAATCTGGGCGGTATATTCTGTTCTATTCATTACATTCAAATATGTAATAATTTATGTTACTGTTTTTAATTTATTTACGATATAATTATATGATATTTGTTACTTTATAATATTTGTAACTTCTATTGAAAGTACATGGTTTTAACATTTTAAAATATATAACGACAATAAGATTAAAGGCAATCATAAAACACACGTTTTTGAAGATATTTTTTTTTATTTCGTACGTGAAACTACATTTATTTACGTAAGTGCGGTGCGGAATAATTTACATTAAAAAGTACACACGAGGGCCCGAGCCATCCCCTGAATATTCATGGGGTGCCGGAGATTGTATCGCGTAATAAACACCCTGTATACAGTTCTACTCTACCCACGTGTTCCTCGGACGATATACAGATTTTAATATACATTAAAAAGTTAATTGCAAGTAAAAATGGAATCTATACTTAGAACGGCGCGTACCTTGGACTAAACTATCGCACAACTGTTGTGAGATTGTCGATTATTTCGTAGCCCATTCAACATTCTAGTTGCACAACTAAAAATCGAGTAGTGCACACCTCCATATAAGCCCATTGGAATCAAAGCAAGACTAAATAGTTGTGCGATAGTTTAGTTTCAGGTGTGCGCACGCTCTTAATGATACGTCAACCATAGTGTTTATGAATACAGCACTATTAAATTAATACAACGTGTCACGGAAGTGAAGCATTTTTATATTTTACCTGCGGGTGGATTTATCAGTTATACCGTGGGTTTACACTGCAAAAACACTCGTAACAAAACATATTGTCATCCCTCTACCGTTGTTAAAACTGAGAACATATAAATATTCTTCTTTTGTTATTACTAATATGAAGGTTTTCGTGTGTTTAAATTCCTTTACCTTCTGCCCGCGACTTCTTCCGTGCACAATTAAAAACAATTGAATAGCATATGCTCTATTCCAGATAGTAATATATTTCTGTGCCAAATTTCATACAGATTTATTTAGCCGTTTTGATGTTACGTGGTAACCATTTATCCATCTAAACTTTCTCGTTTATAATTTTAGTAAAAATAATTAATAATACGTACATGTTTCTATAATAAATGGAGTAGCCATTGAAATATCTACCCATTACTGGCTTTAGTGAGTTTTTTATTATCTCAACAGCAATATTTTTCCAGTGTTCCTGTATTAACGTGTCCGCTAGACCATGTATCACGTTTGATCTCCCCATTAAACTCTATATCAATAAACCATTCAACTTCACTAGACTGTGACTTATTCTCATCGAAAATACAAACGGTTATGTTGCCATAGTGCATAAACGCATTTTAATCGTGAAATTCCATTGATGTAACGCTTGTATCGAAATCTGTTGTCTTTGTTTTTACAAAGAGAATGAATGCGACGACAATAATCTATACTAATTATACGGGGAAAGATTTGTATTTAGGTATTTACAGAAATTACTCAAAAATTACTGGACAGATTTAAAAAATTCTTAGACCATTAGAAAGCTACGTTATCCCTGAAAAACATAGGATTTATATTTAAATTTCACGTGGACGAAGTCGCGAATAACAGCTAGTGTTTTTATATTAGTGTCGACAGTGGATATACGATATTTACTGGTTATTGTTTTATGGCAAACAAGTAAACAACGCACGGCGGCTGACAGATTAATTTCGCGAATGAATTGTTCTGTTTGAACGATGTCGACTCCGATCGGTCAGCGCCAAACGGGATTAATGACCCGTTGACGTTTAACCAAATTATACGCGGGTGAAGGGGGAGGTTGCAACAATTTTTTTATTGATTATTCTCCCCTCAAAAAATTTGATTAATTATTTAGACGCTCCGATTTAATTAACGTCCGACGCAGGTCGTAAGTAAAATTGATAAAGATTTGTTAAAATTAAGTATTATTATTAGTAGGTACAAGTAGGTAGATAGTATTTTTGACACATGACATTATTTTCATAAGATATGTGTAAAAATCAGTAAACAGAAAGATCATTGTATTTTTGCCACTAAAATACGAAAAACAAGAATAATTTGTTTTATATATCTGTGAGAATCTTGCATTAAAGCGATATTACTTAAAACTCTTACCCTATACTTTAAGTCTTAAAATCAACAGGCGTAATAACTTTGATAACTATTAAAGCACATTGACATATATAAATAGTTCACGAATAATACAGCAAGTTATTACAAGGGTCATTGCGTGGACGATAGCATTAGTTGGGGGCCAGATTCCGTAAAAACAGGCATAAATCACGAGCCCACCGACCCTCACTAATTACGGTTTAATTTACATCAACAAAGAACTTCGCCAACACTACGAGTAGCTGCGGACTTTTGTGATATATGTTACACACGTTATTTGTATGCCTTTTGATGTCTTCTTAAACTATTATTAATGACTTATTTAAATTAAATAATTTGGAGATTTTGAGACGGAGTGAGTGCATAGTAGCAGTATTTAATATACTCGTAGAATACTAAAAGGATGTTTTAATTTGACTATCGTACAACTGTTGTGCGATTGTTGTTTCGCAGCCAATTCAATAGTTGCACAACTAAAAATCGAATAGTGTGCGCAGCTCCATATAAGCTCATAGGAATCAAAGCGAGACTGAACAGTTGAGCAATAGTTTAGTTTCAGTTGTGCGTACGCCCTTAAACTCCAAGAATTTAGAACTATAAAATGGTGACAATTGGCATTTTCTCATAAAAAAGTCTATACATCTGTATAATTTCTGTTATGTTTATTAAAAATTGTCTATAAATAAGACATGCTGTTATCCTGCGATGTGTCCCATCATATTAATTCGTGTGAGTGCCCCTGAAATGTAAATTGTCAGAGCAAAAGAGTTAATATATTCAAAATATATAACATCCAGTCTTTCCCTTAAATAAGTCTATCTTTTTAAGGAAGTGAAGTTTTTTGTATTAGTGACAGTGGTAAATCTAATACTAATATTATAAACTAGCTTTCGCCCGCGACTTAGTACGCGTGGAATTAAAAAATAAATAAAGGTGAGTAGCCTATGTGTTCTTTCAGACTATCCTCTACGTCTATACCAAATTTCATCGAAATCCGTTTACCCGTTTAGGCTACAAACTTTAACAAACATTCATCCATACATGGCTGTCGTACGGAATAAATAGTATCCTATGACCGTTTCCTGGCTTTAAGTTACCTCCTCACCAATTTTCAGCAATATCTGTGAAGCCGTTCTTGAGTTATAGTGTAACTAACACGACTTTCTTTTATATATATAGATATGTTTATCTCTAAAGACAATTCAAAACACGAAAACAAAGTCAAACAATAATAGCAACGTAAAATTCAGTCATTCGTCAGTTACGAATACATAAAGTTTATATTTTGTAGAGATGGAGCGACTTATCGTGGATCACGGCACAATTTAAATTTCACTTGAGGATAATTGAAAAAGTTCCCCTTTTCTACCTACATTGCTATCAGAAAAGGCGAATTATTAAACCAATTAAAAGTTAGCAACATTAACTGAATCAACGCACAACAAATTTCCTTCAGAAGTTTCCGACCTTTGTATCGAGGATTTTATTTCACCGTGCCTTTTGTGGCTCTTAAATTCCCGTACCTATGCTTACATTTGCTGAGATTATAACTAGCTTTTGTACGCGACTTCCTCCGCGCCTCATTAAACATTTTAGTAATAAATATAGTCGTATAAGTGACG
This sequence comes from Papilio memnon, assembly GCA_003118335.3. Taxonomy (NCBI): domain Eukaryota; kingdom Metazoa; phylum Arthropoda; class Insecta; order Lepidoptera; family Papilionidae; genus Papilio; species Papilio memnon. The sequence continues at coordinate 2,185,109 of LD688973.1, read as the reverse complement.
ATGTAGCCTTCTAATGGCAAAACAACAAACATACAAAAATAAAATATTTCCCTTTTATTAAATTAGTATAGATGATTAATATGATTGACCAAATAGTTTACTGGTTGATAAATTTTATGTTTTCACCGAAATTTGATATCAAAATAATTAGCACAAAAACAATTTTATAAGACATTTTGGTATTGATGTTATTTAAAATTTTCAACGAATTGAAAATACAACTTTCAGGGAGTATCTTATAAATTCTGTTTGAGAAATACAGATCAAGTCGTGAATATAGCTTAAATTACACGTATTATTGCAGCTAGTGTAGGCTGAGACTTTATAAAAAATTCATTACAAGTTACATTCTTGCTGTTCGAATGTGATTCTTATTACGTGCGCGAGTGAGTGGCAAATCGCTAAATACTTAACATCCAACTCATTTTCCGTCGACATTGAATATTCTGCCATGTTTGAAGGAAAAACAAAGTGTTAAATTGCGTGGGGAGTCGCCTTTGAGAGAAGTATATGGGATAGGAAATTGGACTTTGCGTGTGGGTATTACTGTCTATTTTTGATTGGAGTGACCAACTGTTGGTGGTGGGGGGAGTCGGGAGAGGGGTTCAGTAACCGCCGGTACAGGAGACACGTGGAGGATGTAGGTCAAGTGGTAGCGACAAAAGTATGTGTATCACGAATACTGTGGCCGATTATACAAATAGGGTGCAAGTACATCTTCATCACAGCTATTTCCTTACTAACATACTTACATTTCAATTAAAATAAGGTTTATTACTACGAAAGTTAAGACTATTATTCACACTGGAAACATTTTAATGAGTTATTGGAACATTCTGACCGGTGACACATTGAGTTTATTAAATTAAGCAAATGGTTAGTAAAATGGAGAGATGTCACTCTTCCCGAGATCGATCCTGTGTCAGTGCACCCGTCAGATGTTAAGAAGCATATTTCAAGATTTGTTTTCTGACGCATCGAACTCAGACGCACCATTTGTGAAGCAGCTGTTGTTTCATCAGCACCAACTCACTATGCGTCCCCACCGAGTGGCTCGGAGCCTACCCTAAGTTAGGGTGACTACGCCTTAGTCAACCACGCTGGCTCACTGCGGGTTGGTTGACTTCACACATATCTGTTGTTTACCATTGTACAACTTCATGTAACTTAAAGTTACTAAATAGCATTTATACACAAACTGCTTCGGACAGGGAGTACGGAGGACTTTATGAGCAATCGCATGCAGACGCGACTTGAGTACAAAAGCTTAATGTAATTAGCGGTTGGAACTGCTTTCTATCACTGCAGGTTGCAGCTCAAGCTTTAGTTAATTTCTGCAACTATTAACTGCTCACACATTGATGATTAAGGGAAAAGGAAAATGTTTTGTCAAGTAAACCCGCTTGTTGCCAATTTAATTATATTCTTTTCTTTATCATAGAGAATTAATCTATATTGTATTTATCTACGTAAATATATATTTAGCAACACGAAACACAAGATGTAGGAGAGTACGTTGTTCAGCCGTTTAAGCTACAAACTATAACAAACATCCATCCATCTAAACTTTCGCTCTTATAATATTATTAAAAGAGTAAGAAGTAATATTGTTAATAAAAAACATAGATTATGTAAGAAATCCTTAATATAGTGGTTGTGTGCCTGTAACGAAGCGCTCGCATGGCATTGTTCCACAACATTCGAGTGTATAATGAAATTGTTCTTTATTCTCATTAAGCTGCAGACTGCGTCTCCGTCGCTAAGAAATATGAAATTATTGTGACAATAGTCGGCAATGAGTGTGTAATCTCAAGGGATATAAAGGCATTATAGTGAAGCGTTCGCGCCTCGCAACACAATCTGCTAGGAAATGCAACTGTCCTTTTATAATATTTTCTTTGCTTATACGAAGATAAAAGTAATAAAGAAACGTTCACTTTATTAACTGACATAGCTTCTGTTATCGATATAGTTAAAACAAAATAATTACGCCTTAGGGACATCTTTTAATTTTACTTAGTTTAGTTTCATGATAGTTATTTACTACGGTAATCGGTGTATGGTAAGTCTGAATCAATTCAATTCTTCGACTATAATAACTAGTACTTAAATAATAATAAATAATAAGGCCGGTTACTCTTCATCATCATCAACTTGCCCTT
>LD688973.1:2149517-2159726 GCA_003118335.3 Papilio memnon | reverse complement strand
TACTCATTATATACACTTTGTCTACAGTGAACCTATCAGGAATATTCGAGAGAATATTTTCGTAACGTTATCGACATTTGTATCTTAGATTTCTGTAGCGCCGTTACTGGACATAAAGTACTTTAACTAATCTCATACGTATACGTTACGAATACATTGTCACAACTGTCGCCCAAAATTTCACAATAGACCCTATATCTATTTTACAATAATGCCGTTTGACCATAAAACAAAGTTTACAATTTGTTTTAAATTATTCAATCAGTAGTTTTCTCGATTCACGACTAAAATTTTCATAATCAACTTAAGAAGCGACACATTAATATAATGACTCGATCTAAGAAGTGATTATGACAGAAAATTAAGAAGATAATAAAACTATAAACATAGTCGACATCAGTAACGACATCCAATTCGAGTAAGAAATTATAATTTTATTTGCGATTCCATCGGCGACCGCAAATTGCGCCTCTCATCATTGGATGGTTGTACCTCCACCAATATTAACGCCCCCAGAGACGTGGGGAGTACGCACTTAATACGTGCAATGTGTTTTAATTTGCACCAAACACGTCGAATGCGCCAAAATTTAATTTCCGTATTACATTATTTGCGGTCAATTTTATTGATGGAAATTTTGTGTTTGCGTTGATTAATTCAAAATGTAACTGTGGCGGAATAAGCTTTGTTTATTAACTAGCTGTTTTAATGACAGTCACACAAAGCTTCACTTAAACTCTAGAGAATTTGGGCTAAAAATAACGATAAACCGAAAACAAATAATACTACAAATTAAAGCGTTTCTAAATTTTGAACACTTAAGATAATTTTTAATTAATTAAATTACAACTAGAAACAAATCAACTGTTGACATTCTGCTAGCTGATATCCACAAATTATTGCAATATAAATTTGTACAATATTCAGGCCATTACATAAAACTTCCTTTAAATTCTACATCCTTACCGCAACAGACAATTTCGTAGCTTTGATACGCCTTTGCTAGTTCTAGTTGAAAATATACTTGAGAGCAATTGAAATTTTCAATTTAGTTATGAGGTGCTCAACGGCCGCGGGCGTTGTAAAATGCGGCCAGACAATTTTATTAATATAGCTCTCAATTCCGAATAGATAAAACATTGTAGTCGAGGCCCGTTGGGCATGAGCCCGCAGGATACAGCTGGCAAGCTGCCAACTACCTACCACGGACCAGACTTTTAAAAATCGACAACCCTAGTCCTTGTTCAGACAAGTTCGAAACAAATTAGACCATACGGCAGGGATAGAAAACCATTGGCACGCGTTCCATAGATGGCACGATATACAATATTTTGGCTAAGTCAGGTCATCGACATTGATCACAAAATTCTTTATGCACTACGAAAAAAAGTGTGCGATATTATATAGAGCGAAGGCAAGAAATCGCAACAATAATTCAAATAAGCATAATTATTTTATGGCACGAAAGACCCCATTAAACATTTCTTTGGAGAAATGGTAGATTTGCCACCCCTGCAATACGGTGTCACACGAGGTCATGCATTCGAAAGTTTTTAGTATACTGTGTTTCCAATATTCGATATCAATAAAATACAACGCCTTTAGCATAAGCGAAACCCGCAAGGCCCGATTTGGGGGAATACCCGTATAATGACAGTGCAGGTGTGCCGCCCGTTTACTACATTTGTAGTAGACGTTTTATGAGTGTACACAATTTGTATGAGTTAAGGTCCTTAAGTTAGTCGACTTGTTTGTTTTGTACCGTCGTGTTTGTACTGGGTAATATAATTTAGTGGATAATTTAAACAAACCTCTTTGGGTAAGGGAAACGTTTAATTGCACACTTATAATTTAAACATTATGAGACTTTTAATTCTGTGTTAAGACTTTTTTTATGCATATTAAAATGTACTATTTGTATTTAGAATAGGACGTTACTAGAATAAGCACAGACATAAACAACCTTTAACTTTAACAAATAAGAAATGTGTGGAAATCTGGAGTGTCCAGTCACACGGAATGTTATCTGCAGGCTTCCTCCGCTTTAATTACAGCACAAGCTACAAAGAGTTACTCTTACAAAAGACCTCTCTATTTGTTTTGTAGCACACTACATAAGGAATAAGATAGCATGGGATTGTAGTTAAAGGAAATACAAGAATATAATTATTCTACTGTTAATATAGAAGTACGGAATGGTAAGCATATACTTTAAAGTTAAAGAAGTTGTTTTGAATATATTTAATTAAGGTTTTATGTCTTATTTTTTGAATTGAGTCAGTTAGGTTGAATCTTTATATTCTTCTACACAAGTAGCTCACATTTCTTGACCGATTAAAGTTGATACTCAATGATATTTCGGTACTATCTTCAATTTCAACAAATGATACCTTTCTAAATATTGTCAAAATAACATTGTATATTAGAACATAACTTTAACATTAGCTGTAAACATCGCAAATACGTTGACTGAAACCAAAGTCGTAGCATTTGATGCAATGCACGAAACATAAACACAAATGCGACTTTGTGTTCAACGTTACAAAGTTTATTTCAAAAGCACTTTCATTTCCAATGGGACTGACACAAGATAAAGTTTCTCTTTCAAAAATGTTTGAATGAAAATATTTGGTAGATGGGAATTGAGCTTTGTTTGCTGTGTTTACGGTTCAATTTCTATTGTCATACTACATTGGTCGATGAGTCGAAGGCCATAATCCTCGCCCTTGGCATTAAGCCAGCCCTCCAGTATGGTGACGGACGCGTCTGCAGGCTGGCCGTCTAGTTTTATAGCTTTCAGATAAATTATGTTGCTAAAAACAACAAACACAAGATATATGCCAAAACATCCATTTGCAGAGTAGTTTTATGGCGCTGGGGATTGCAATTGATGGAATTAATCATTGAAAGTAACGTTGTGGAAAAGACGAATGTTTCTTATACATTTCAATTATTTACAAATAGCTTTCAACAGATTTTTTATCCACTGAAATGTGACCTCTGTTTTTCTAAACATCTAATAATTTTACTCTGACATTATGCTAAAAAGTGTTTGTGAATAAATTACTTGGTTTTTACAGTCTACAATAATTTGATGAAAGACATAAAAAGGTATTATATATTTAACAATACTACAATACCGAGACATGAGCTGAATTCATATGATTTCATATTCAAGTTACCTCGCGTTTTATATACGCTGAGTATGTTGTTTAAGCAAACAGCGCATTTCAGCAGTTGCACCTGTACGGGAGATAGTTCTCCGACGAAAAATAACAGAACGCCAGAATTTTATACAATTTTATTTTCAGCTCTCGCGTCGAAAATATTAAACGCTTAAATGTAACGAGTCAAGGTAATGATGTAGCATTGTTCATTTAACTATAATACATTAAAATAAGTACAATAAAATTACTGGTTTCCTATCTTGATAAGTAACTAAATAAATTGTCAAGTCTTTATGGTTTTAGATTTTTGTCTACAGTCATGATTTGGTGAGGGTAGCTACGCACAGATTTTTTTTGTGCGTCCCCTCTTCCATCGATTAAAGGTAAGTAACGCATCTGCAATCGGCAGCGGTCGGTCCGCTATTTCGGCTAATTCCGGTGGCCGCTTGCTTCTTTGCCATCTCATGATTTAAAAAAATAAATATTAAAAAGTCAACTTTTTATTATTTTAGAACTTCATAATAAGAATAGAATTCGCCATGCAGTGATGCGGTAGAAGAAAATGGCCTCCAACGAAGGCACTTAGTATTTTGTGATGTGCTCCAATTAAAAAAAACTGTGACGCGACCCCTCAACAATTGCCCCAACAGTGAAATACGCCTTTTATTGTTGAACAACACAATGGTAGCGACTCGGCCTAGAACAATATGCCCGCCCATTATTTGAAAGAGAGAAAATAAGGTATTTTCATTAACGAAGTTAAAGTTTAATTGCGTTTTCGGGAATAATCTCCTTGGAAATGACATTAGTGGTTAAATGTCAGAGAATTAATAATAATTTGTCAAGAAAGAATCAATACATCTTTCTATGTTAGTCCTTAATGTCGTAATGTGTTTATTTTGTGTCTAAATAAATAGATTCTAGAAGTGTGTGGTAATTTTATTGTTGTCATCAAGTACAATACATCGCTCCCACGCCTAAATGCGTGAATTTACCTTAATGGGTGTCAATTTTACACAGGAGAGGCTCGGGGGTTGACAAATTCAATAAATGATAATAATATACGACTTTGAGATGCTATTACTCGCAGATACGATCCCTTGAAATGTATGCAAACGACTTTGGAAAAAAATTGTAATAAATTACCACACTTAGAATATTCCCCATAATAGTTAGGAGTAAGCTATTCATTATGTGTAACAACGTTTTTAATAAATATATAATATGTTCAATAATTTACTAATAAATACTAAAGTTTGGATGGATGGATGTTTGATATCACGTAACTCCAGAACGACTGCGTGAACCTGGATGAAATTTTGTATTGATATACACTGTCTCGAACTATTAAGTCCACTTATTAAGATTTTTTTAAATTCCGCACAGACGAATTCGAGGGCATTAGCTAGTGTTCTATTAAAATTTAGGATGACGGTTCATAACAGCTTTACGTAAAGGCCCGTTACTTTAACTATCTTCAAAATTGTTCCGAGTTTGGCACGGTCAGCTCTTGGACAGGTGTCAACTGTTGGAATAAGTTCATTGCACGCAGCTGTGAGCTTAAGATTGTTCGTCGAGATTGTCCACTCGGCTCTATGGATTTACTGTAATAGTTATACTGAGAATATTAAATAGAGAAACGACGACCAGAGAGAACCTACGACACCATTAACAACTATTCAAAAGATTTTTATGTACATTTTCAAATACTTTTAGCAGATATAATTACTAATCAATGTCCAATAAAAAAAAAAGTATTTATTGATTCCTTACAATTTTTTTTTATTGCTCGTTTTCTTTTTTTTATTGTTTTCTTTTTTAATCCCTTTTCAGTTGAAAGGGCCGCCTAGTGCGGTAAAAGCTTCCTCCATTTGTTGCCATCTTTCTGTCTCTAGGTAGTCTACTCCAGATTTTTCCTCCTAAGCTTGCTATATCGTCGCCCCATCTCTTATCCTAATCGCTGTTAATTACTAAATAATATTCAGCTTTAATAGCTGGCAATCTCTTGAATATGATAGTTTTAAATTGAACGCGGTAGAATCCGTGTTATCAAGGAGCGTTTCATGACTTGTACAATAAAAACGACTAACCGACGATCTTGGTTCGGAATATTGATACCTCTTTTAAGATTCCCGGCAAAAGATCCGCTGTTATCGACTTTGAACCCGGAAGGGAGAGGTAAATAGAGGTAGTGCGGGGGAGTGACGTCACAGCGCTGTTTGGAGTACCATTTGAGTGTTGAATTTGTAAATATTGGTTCGTTTTGAGGGACTATCGATGAGCGATTCTCTTAAATGGAGTCATTCGTATTGTGCAACGTTGGAGGGTGAGGCACTTGTTACTGTGCTTATTGACCACTTTAACAGCTATAAGAATGTGGGGGCTTCCGATTGCTTTGTCAGCTCGCAGCCTCACTGAATACAAATTAAGGCTCAGTTCGGTTAGCAAACATGAGTTCCGTTCATTGCGAAATTTTCTTTGTTATGACTATAAAAAGGGGAAAACGGGAAGTTTTGTTGTCACTGATTTGCGGTCATCTTACTTAATATTATAAATGTGAAAATATGGATGGATGGATGTTTGTTAGAATTTGTATCTTAAGCGACTGAACGGATTTCGATTAAATTTGGCATAGATGTAGAGGTTTCTCTGGAAGAACACAGGCTTTGTTTTTTTAATTCCACGCGGACAGAGTCGCGGGCGAAAGCTAGTTCTAAATAATTTGTTTACTTGCTATATTAAATAAATCATTTTATAAATATAATTAGATCTCTACAATTTTTTCTCTAGTCGATGATCTGTAACTGTATATACGAAGGTTATCAAAAAAATCAATTCACAAAAATATTCCAAACGGCGACTAGAAATTTGATGCGCAAATTTCGTTAGCAAAAAAAAATATCACCTCGGCAACCGTTTCCAACTCGTTACGTCGTTGCTAAGGGGCGAACCAATTAGGTAATTGAGACGCGTCACGTCGAAAAACATTTATAGCCAATACTAACATTAAAAATGTTTCGTATTTCATTAACTATCGAAGAGTAATCATTGTTGAAAATAATTAATTCCATCGATTCTTAATCACGTTATCTGTCTACGACCTACGTAGCTGCTACGGGTACTCTACGTAGCAGTTACGCTGCGCCTCGAAACAGTTACGGTGAGCTACATAACTCGTAGAATCCGAACCCACTGTGTGGGCGAATGTGGTGTTAAAGTCAACATATAGACCTTATTAGCATTAAAATACTGCTAAAAAGTCTGATCTCCATAAATCATTAATTACAAGACAGATATAACTTCATCCCCCTCTTCTACACTTCATCTTGTATTCCGAGTGCGACCTACAAAATATTCTCAATTCGAAATGACGATCTCATTGTAAGAAGCTGTTGGAAAGTTATCACAAAGGGCTACGGGCTGTATTACTTTGATTATAATCCATAAAGAAGTCCCCTGGACGTTGTACAGTTGAATTACTTTTGTAAGGACTCAAAGATAACAAAATGTGTTAAACCTATATATGCGTACATCGGAATCATTTCATAAATAATATAACTTTTTATTTAAAAAAAATGAATCCATTTTAAATAAAAAATCCTATATTCAGACATCGGGTAAATGGAAATTTAAATGATTTCTCATCATACCAAATATATACGCACGAAGTAATAGAGATAAAATTTTAACTCATTCTGAAAAAAAATATTCTCAGAACGAACTTGACTACACGTTAGTCTATAAACTGGATGACCTTTTTTCGTGACCCACGTAAATCTAAAAAAATAACTTCTACTTTAATATTAACGCAGTACTTGGGCTGAATAAAACGTGAATAAACTACAAGAACCTACAAAATATGGACAAGTATTTCCATTATGAATTTACTTCGAATTTGAAAAATACTGAAACCGTTCTCAAATACTAGTAAAAGTAAGGATATCGTAAATAAATTTATGCGACTGAACACGTAAAGTTTTTATAGACCTTAATTCTAGAAAATGTAAGATGTACATAAAATAGTTTCTAAAACGAGACAAGTCTATTTAAATGTAATTATGAAGGAAAATGTTACTTCAAGTTCTTAAGCGTTTCCTATAAAACTGTTTATTCCTAGAATTGCTGTATGTTATTCATTAAACGTTTAAAGGAATTCTAAAAGTAAAAAAAAACCGTAAGCACATTTTTTTAAATAAACATATTTGTCACGTAAGAATCGGTGAACAGTATTCAAAACTCAATTAAAAACTTATCTGTAAACACTGACAAGTAATTACAGGTACGAAACAATGGTGGTTAAATGAGGAGGTTGTCGAGACAAAATTGAAGACACAGTTTGTGAGCCGCGGGCAGCGGGCACCCTCGTAAAGTAACCACAAAATCATAACCCCCACGCGATTAAAACGTGAAAGAGCATCGTCCCTTGAAATCACTGGAAATCAATAATCGTGGGCACAGTTGTGGAAAATCAAAGCGACCGCGCTGTCCGCGTTCTCTTTGCGCCGCAGATCCGTGCCGCAGATTAAAACTACTCCGTGTTCAGCCGCGATATACACATTCATATCGTGTCTTTTTGGGATTATTAAAAACCATTTCATTCCTACAGTTTTAACGAGAGAACAACGATAACTACGTAGGTATATATACGTTTAATGGTTACTTAAACTTAACTTGGTGTAGATTTATATTAAGACAACATTTCGTAAAATTAAAAAACCTACAGTAAGCCTTCTTAAACAGTTGTAAAGTAAAGTATTATAAGTCAATAGACAACAAAATAGACAAACATGGAGAAATTTACTGGACCAGGCCCAGGCCCACCCGCGGCTGTAGATGATGATGATGAGACAACAACCTACCATACACGTGGTAAAAACAAATTGCGGAAACATAAAATAAATCGCAAAGGAACAATGAAATTTTATATTTAGTAAGACAATATTTATTTTTAATAACGTAACGTGATAACGGAACAAATGAGCTTAGGTGAACGGGGGCTTAAATAAAAGGAAGAAATTCATAACCGCTGTACAGATTCGTGCTCGTGTATCGCGGGCCGTTAGCGCTCGAATGCTGTCGTTAACCGCTACCGTTGCCGCGTATCGGAATTGCCGTTATGATTGGTGGTTCAACATTACGGCCGTAGATATGACGCCGGAACAATATTGCCGACTCGGAGATTTAAGTTTCAACGACACTTTTTTGCCCTCTTTATTATTATCGATACGACTTGTAATCGAGGACGAAAACCGAGATATCTAAACATGAAATGTAACGATACAGTTCGTATAAATGTTTCGTGTACTGGTTTCGATAAAAATGTAACACTTTATGATCCGAACAGATGTTGTTTCACATTCGGTAGTTATTTTATATTTTGGTGGTCATTTAGTATTTTCAACATTTTGACAAAAAAAAAATCATTTGAATACACAATTACATCCTCCAAACTGAACACTAATAAATAGCGGGATAAAATAAGAATAAAGTAAACGATAAATTGGTTCATTAACTGTACACATAAGTTTTACCGTTGCAAAATTAAAAATGAAATAGCAATGAGTTCTCTATTGCCGTAGAACAAACAAGTGACATTTTAAAACTCCTCAAAACTTTGTTAAAAAGCCCTTTTTACCATAACAAACAGAGGCGGCCAGTTATACGGGTGTCCATTATTTGCGGACGCGTCACCGTCCTCGGCGGGCCGGATGTTGTTAATGGCGGAAAATGTGGAAAATTGGGCTATTCATTTCCACGGGCTCGACCGCAGCGGAATCGGCCAAATACGCACAGCCAGGTGAGCTGCAAATACGACGAATAGGCGACCCATTTGTTAGTTGTTTTTTTTATTTGTACTACGTCGAAGTAATTCGTGGTGTTATAATGACATTTTGTTCCATGTTTCTATTTCAGATCCAAAGTTATATAAACATTCAAATTAACCATTCGTTAGTGTTTTTGGTCTAATAACTACGTAACTTGAGTTTAACTTTAATCACTGGGTAATGATAAAACAAATGAAAACTTTAGCCACCCAGCATAAGACTTTTGTCATCATCATCATCATCATCCTTATCTCACTCTCGTAGAGTCGGCGCAACAGGTTTTTGTCTTCCACATAACTCTATCATACGTCATCTCAGTCATCACTCCCTTCTTGTTCATGTCACCTTTCACGCAAGAACAAGACTTTTGCGCCTTTCTAAATTCTACCTTTTATTTAATAGTGTTTGTTGACAACTGACAGCTATAAAACATTGACTTAGGTTAGCAAGTGAACTTCGGTCACCGCCTTGAGTTAACAATATTTCATCTTTCTAATGTAAATGAAAATTGAAATCGCAGATAAAATAGAAGCGATTTCAAGAAAATAGTACGCAATTAGTAATCTGTACCGAACAAATAACAGCGAAGGAATCCTGAATTTCGTTGTCATTCGATCGACTTCATTACAAGGACCGCGGGAGATACGCGAGCCTGCGGCTGTTGGCGTTTTACAGCATTACCATTTATTGTTCGATTTGCTTCACGAATGAACTGTGATTCTATGAAAAATATCTCATTATTATTTATTAATATCAGAGATGAATATGAGATGTAATCGAACGAAGTATGGACAGTGATTTTTAAAGTTTATTTTATGATAATTTTTACAAAGAACATTCCGTAATTGAGTTTCAACATTTAAAATAAATATAGTTTGTGTAAAATTTACCTTTACAATTAACTTTAATTTGTTATTTATTTTTTAAGTTTAATGTTTATTACTTTACATAACTCTGCATGAAGATGTTTCTGACATTACAAGCCTGTTTATTTTTGATAAGTTGTACACAGGAAAATTAAGTTAAGGTAGCGTTGTTTTATTAACCGCTTTAACCGTGTTGTGGGTTTGGTTCTCACATTTCTTAATATAACATTGGTGCTTGCTGTTATGTATGTGGGTATCATTAATCTTGGTAATAAATATCGGTGTTCCTTCCCCTCCGCACTTGTCTCAGTAGGCGGCTATGTTATGATCCCCTTTGATGGTCGTCGTATA
>LD688973.1:2120877-2140494 GCA_003118335.3 Papilio memnon | reverse complement strand
TAAAACCGCTGTACCGCCAACTAGTTGAACCTGCGACTGTCGAATAACAGTTCGTGTACAGCCTTAAGTACATTATATCGAGCGTTTCACCATTCATTACCAGGGGAGTCGGAAGGTGAACGGTATAATTTTCGCCGCATCCGGCATTTGGGTCGATTAGCGCTCGGCCAAAGACTGAATAACACCAACAATGGCCCCGGGAACATCGTATATTTTGCATTAACTATTAAATTGGAATGTAACAACAATGGAGTGTAAGGCTAAAATACACTGCGTATTATAGGACGAGATAGATTAGTTTTGGTTAAATAATACTGTGTTGAACAATTCAATTGTAACTTGAGCTATAAATTATTCTATAATCTATGTAGTAGTTTAGTTTGTTGCATGTTAATCTATTCATACTTGTTTTGTTATCTTTTGTTTCAGTGAGTTTTCATTGCCGAAACATTTGTATGAAAACATGTTATTAATTCTATTTATAAAGATGACAATTTAATTTATATCTAATTTGATTATAGACTAAAAGATTGCTAAAAGATAAAAGGCAGAATAATTTGATTGAAGTAATTTTCAAAGTAAGTTAGTACTAATCACATTTATATAAAACAACCTAAGAAACCGACCCTTGGAAATGAACTGTGTGATACAAAAGTTACAGACGAAGTTAGTATAATCGCATGATCAAATTAAACGAAGAAATGAGTTTACTCACATAAAGTATCAACGAATATTCGCTTACATTGGGTAACATTTTATCGGTTTACATATTATAATTTAAAATCTGGTTTCCTTTGTTATCATAAGGACATTATTTAAGAAGAAACCAATAACAGATATTCGCATTAATTACTGAGTTTATACTAAAATAATGGCAGAATATAGAAACGATATAAAAAATTGCGTCTTAAATGTTGGGGCCTCGCTTAAACTACAAATTTTATTAAAATTTTGTCGTCTACCAGACTGTAAACGACGCTTACGAAGTCCAGTTTATAAGATTCGTTTCTGTTGGCTGTAAGATTAAAATAAATAGCGATAAAACACATAACTATTTTCTGCTCCAAAAAATCTTTTCCACACTTAATAATAAGCATTATAAATCACCACTAAAACAGAGTTAAATCAATGATGGATAGAAGGTATTAAACGCAAATGTAGGTAGTTAGAACTGACGTCGCGTGCGGCGGTAATGAAACCGGACGAGGCGCTCCTTTCGTGCACAAGTAATGACTCAGGGACGTTTAATGAAAACCTAAGCTAAATACTTGATTAAAAGAGTCCACTTGGAAGGAACATGTTACATAAAAGGGAATTCTAAAGTAACAAATGGACAACGAACAGCGACAAAAAGAGTTGATTACGTAAAATCCCACCGATTTTAGTTCTTCAAACGTTGATAATACTACTGTATTGTATACCAGAGTTCAACCTCTAGTTGACTTAAAATCAAAATCTATTACAAAACATAGAATAAAAATATAAGGTATTTATAAAAGTGATAAAATTCTAGAGAACAGATGCTTTAGTGAACGTCTGTCGAGAAGTATGTTCAGGTATTCAGTTGTGAAGCACAGTACTGGCTGAAATTTAAGATATTCTGCAACTCACAATAAGTTATGGTGCATTCGTCCGCCACCCCGCTGCAGATGTCTGAATAATTTAATATCCCAAGTCGTGAGCAAGCAAACAGAATCAAAAATTAAATCTAATTCGCCTCCGCGCCTCGTTAGCTATGCAGCCCTTTACTGTTTCTGCTTAATAGACGTTTCGCGAAGGATCAACCAGTCAAGCGCTGGAAAGCAATTCTTGAATTTTTAAATTCGACGCCACCTTTCTCCCGCCGCCGCCGATTGTTGCTTGTGTTCAAATTGCGTTACGCGATTATATCATGATTTCGTTTAAAACTTTAATGTAACGTTAATGCGTTTTAAAATTAAATATTTAAGTACTTAATATAATTTAATGATGTAAAATGTTTTAATTTTTGCTCTGCGAAATGTTACTGAGGTGTTAAGAACAAAGAATGGTTATAAGTTATCGTAAGGCGTGGGAACTGATCTTTGAAGAAATATTTTCAAGTATCAGTACATCGAACCAAAAGTAAAAATAATACCTGCCTCGAGTTAGCTTAAACTTGCCTGCTTTCTTAGAATTTTCTTAGTAATAAATTGTTGTATCTCCATTTATTGAGTAAATTTCTCGCTTATTGCTTATAATTAAAAGATGTTTTATATACCAACATTCTAAACATTAAGAACAATAATTTTAAAGTGTCAAACCGGAAAATTTTAATAATTATCACATCTTTTATACACGTGAGCTTGTATTACCTATGTTAAATTAACGTGTATCTTTAGTCTTAATTTGGGGCGAAAAACAGTGTTTACACACTCACACGCTTTGGTGAACTCTTAAAGGAAACGCGAGATATTTCTACGTGTTCTAAATAAACTTGAGCGCGCAAATGTCTACAGTCCGCTCAATTACCGCTTACTTACAACGTATGCTAAGTCCCGGTTACGGAGAAAATGTTTTAAGACTTTCAGTTCTTTTTTAAAGTGACATTTTGTAAAAATATACGGAAGATAGGAATGAATTAAAAGTATGCGTATAACTTATTGTGCCTCTGTAGGGAGAAGGACAAGATGTTAAGATTTGACATATTAAAGAAATACACTTAATGTATACGTAGTAGAGCTTATAGTCACGTTATTACGTGTACCGGAACAGTAACCGTGATAACTGGCATACAAAATTCAACGATTAATGGAACAAGTAGGTATTCGCGTTTTCAGCAAACAGAACGACGGCAGCAGTTCGCACGCGAACGTCACACGATGACATGTGATATGAGATAGCAGCCCTGCTGGAAAGTAATAAGAAAATATATATCATTAAATGGTAGGGCTGTCACATATCACAATTTTTTTTTATTACATTTTTAATGGTCAATGACGTATGGACGGTTTCTTTTGATTACATAAAATATTTTGTAACTACAATGAGTTTAAGAAAAATATGAGTTCATTGAACCTAAATTTCGACTAAGTATGGCAACGTAGTGTTTTTTTAAAAAAGACTGGTAATTTAATGTTAATTAACTACTACACAACATCTACTAAGGTTTTCTAATAACATTCTGCACCTGCATCAATTCAATTGAAATCTCTTCAGTTTTATTAACGGTAAAACAAAATATTCCATCCTAGAACTATGAATGCTAATTATCTACTCTATAAACACTTTGAATTAAAAAAAATAATTACACAGCCCTACGACTGTTGGCATATTTTTGACTTATTAAAGTGGATTAGAATACTGACAAGCCATACAAGGCACCAATTACGAAGGTGAGGGCTCAGCATACCGTATTTGAAGTGATTAATTACGTTTCATGAAAAATATTACTTGCCTATATTTAAATTAAAATGTTGCCAGTTGACCTACTAAACATTCCATCATTTTTTATCAACACTGACAGTTACACGCCACATACAACATTAAAAGTTTTTCATAATTTGGCTATTTATGAAAAAAAAAACTAATACACAATTCGTAAATGGTGGTTTTCAATTATATCAAATCATTTTCGACGATTACATTGAAAGAGCAGTTATCGGTGAATTCGTCAGTCTTTTGTTACTCGAGCTATTTAGAGCGTGCGCACACCTGAAACTAAACTATCGCACAACTGTTTAGTCTCGCTTCGATTCCTATGAGCTTATATGGAGGTGCGCACACTCGATTTTTTGTCGTGCAAATAAACAGTTGAATTGAATGCGAAACAATCGACAATCGCACAACAGTTGTGAGATAGTTTAGTCAAAGGCGGGCGCCCGCTCTTAATATGAACGAAGATGATCAAGCAAAGACTTAAGACAATGGTATGGTGCGGTTGGCTGCATAATACTATTGCTATAGCCGGTAAACGCATAGTGATTTGTTAGAAAATAAAATTATTAGTACCGTAATGGTTCAACTTCTTTAACCTGTATCTGTCTACTGCTGAAAATAGGGCTTCTTCAAAGCCTTCACAATGCGAGGACCTACGCTTTTCGCGTTCAGACTAAGGTTCTGAAATTAGCTATACAATATATTTTTTTTACTTGAGTAATAAAAAAAATATTTACTTTATTATGACCGAAACCGATCCAACAAGGTGGAACTGCGCCATTTAAATTTAACAGCCAGCTATTAGCGGGATTATATTAGCGCGGTACGTCCCATTCAAACTTTAATTCGTACAACGAAATGAGATTTATTCAAATTCCAGATATCAGGCACGAGTTCATATAATTCATCCTAATCTCGGTGATTATGCTTCGAGTCACTGAAATTACTTAACCCAATGATACCCTTAACTCGCTCGTAATACGATCTTAAAATCCTCCGTTTGCCGGCAGATGCTAATTACACTATTTTACTACGTAATATCGAGTTTGGGTAAACGTTGGCTGGAAATGTCACAAGTTCTTGATATATTGGAGGTCGCTAGGCCCAGCCTGGAGATTGCTTTGTGTTGAAATTTGGTAAGCCACCCGAACAAATGCCCCGCGTAGGCGGCACGCGTGTGTGGCCGTGGTCTTTGCGAACTTTCGACCATTAATATTTCTTCTTGTTTGTTGAGAACAACCTAAAGAAAACATTTTTTTCCTTCTTCAATATTTATCTAGCAAAAACATGTTACTAATATTACAAAGGGAAAGTTTTTTTGTGTGTATGTTTTTCATTTAGATCAAAAGGCTGAATGAAATTATAAGAAAAAAT
This sequence comes from Papilio memnon, assembly GCA_003118335.3. Classification (NCBI taxonomy): domain Eukaryota; kingdom Metazoa; phylum Arthropoda; class Insecta; order Lepidoptera; family Papilionidae; genus Papilio; species Papilio memnon. Next base: position 2,135,724 of record LD688973.1, on the reverse strand, counting down.
TGTATTTACAAATTTCGGAGAATAAATTTTTATCCGGATTCATTACAAAGGGGTTTATTGTAATGATTAATAAATGAAACCTTTGTTTATAGCAGTGAAAATAAAAAAAAATCACAGCAATCTTAAAACAATTAGGTAGCAATGATATGTTTAGGATCTTTCACATGTATAGACAAACTATAGACATTTAAAGTTGTTTTCGTGTTTATGATAACATCAATTTGGAAATAGCTGCCTCAGGAAGCTTACTGAAGCAAACGATCATGGCTTCTCCGAGAACTGATGTTTGTTGGAGCGATTATAATTAATAGAGACGCTTGGCATTGCCATACTCACGGTCCATTACCCTCAGATAGATGTGACTCCATATACAGATAGATGGTTAAATTTAGAGAAGTTTATTCTCACTATTTATCCTACATCATATGTAACAACACATCATCGACGGATTTAGAAGTTAAATAAACTAATAACATCATTCAAAACAACGCCAATTTTCTCTGTGATAGATTAAATACAATATGAAGTATAGCTAGGTAAACATAAATTAGAAAAAAGCTCTTAAATATCTCCAAGTTATCAATTTTAAAGAAACATGCTTTCCAATTAGATAGCACAACTATTATAAAATTGTATAACATTTTACAACAAAAATTTTAAAAATATTTTAAATGACTAGAAAGTAATCTTTTTATTTTTAATTACAAATATGAAAATGTATGTTTTAATTTACTGTCTCGAGTAGAAAACGGGACGCAAATAGAGAAAGATTTAAGACACAGGCAACAGATGGCTTCTGACGTTAATATTAAATTAATTGCGTCAACGAAGCAGAATTAAGGATTCTGAGCCGAGTGCCGTTTGAATTGAGCTGCCTTTAGTGAATCCTCCAAAGAAAAGTCTTTAGAAAAAACGGAATTATTCAAATGAAGCCAATTTCAATTACGTCTCTCATTTATGCGTTGAATATGATCTACTTTTATTTATAGCGGGCCGAGTTGACCTCCCAGTGGCACTCCGACCGTTAATGAATTAAATAATGAATTCTTTTGTGATACTTCGACCTTCCAGTGTGCAGAAAAACCTTAGTATTTGTAATGTACCTACTAAAGTTATCTTTATCCACGATCAAATAATTCTCTTTTCATTATTTTTTTAGTCCTCAAAAAACAAGAAAAACCACACAACCAAACATCGACTAACAAAGCAGCAACCTTGCATAATGCGGCCCTATCCTGCAACACAAACTTTGGTCATCCTATAACAATTTAGTTGAATTTACAAGAACTTCCATCTAATAAAGCGCAACATAAATGCTAAAACATCAAAGGAAAATACTGCCTTAATACACAAGCATAACACAAATTAACATTAACTTCACAGAAACAGTAATTTTCATTTCACAAGCAAGCCTTTAGTACATATTAAACCTAGTACTAGCATTTCAGTCAGGAATACTAAATACTCAGAAAGTAATTAAAACCATTTAGTCTTTGCACAAGAAAAATTGACACTTAAAATCTTAACGACTTCATTGTGCTATTTATGGCTTTAATTCAGCAAGAAACGTCCGGACGACTGCAGTGGTATTTTTAGCAAACAACCGTTTCCCGTTGTTCTTTAATTAAGTTTAATTAACAACAATTGACAAGATGTCTATATGAGTCAACTAAAGCATTATATCTCTATCAAGCAATGAAAACAAATTAATAATGCAGACATTGAAACAGTAATAACAGTTAAGTTGTACGTTTAGCTAGTTTGCAAATGCGTTGTAATGGACTATAATTTATTTTCATAGGCTTCAGTACAATCAAATGGAAACAGTTAAATTCAAACATAGAACCGTTAACGCAAAAACATAACTAACTTGATAATAGCAGCATTTTCATATATTGTTGGAACGTGAATGAGTACAAAGGTAGAGGAAGACCGAAGAAAGATATGCTTAAGAAGGGAAGAAGAATTCACATTCAAATATGACGGCTAGAATTGTATAGAAGCAGCACTGGGCCGACCTTCCGTAAGACAAAGGCGTGTTAATGATGATGGTTTTAATTGTTACAAAAAAGTAGTGCCGAAAAAGTAGAAGACAAAAATGTTGGTAAAGGCGACAAGAAACAGGATTAATTTCTCTGTCATTATCGTCCAACTAGATGTAGTCATTGAATCGATTGTACTTTATTCTGTGGAGAAAGTAAAGCAAGCATATTGAAAAAGATTAATTAGTTACATACAAATGTGAATAAAATTGTAAAGCCAGACTCAACAAAATTCACACTGTTTATTTACTTTGTCCACAATTAAAATTTCTAGAAAATTAAAAACAGACAACATAGAGTAACTTGCAGTCGTTGACCGGAACAAGGAGTGTCACCAGCCGTACCGCTTTGACCACTGCTCTGGCTAAAAATGTCTGCATTTCGGCGTACCTCGTTAAACTTTATTATTTTGTATCAAAAGGAAAGTTTTCACAATTTTTATGAAATTTACTTTTCAAAGTTAAGATAACTAGTATACGACTTTGAGGTATTATTTGTTTTACCCTTAATATAAACATATAACAGTCAAAATATCTCTTTTTTTTCTTTCTTGGAAGAAATTGACATTAAATGCTCTGCTTAGTAATCTTTTAACATATTGGAGGCACTTAGATAGACCAATATAAATAATAGTTAATAAATTCTTGCTGCATTTTTGAAGAATGTTCGAAGAAAGTAGTGTAAGGACACAAAGGTGGTGACCGAAGTGATGTCGGTAGGGATTGTAGAGATTAGACACGTTGAATGCATCTGCACTCTTCACATTACTTCGTTCCATCCACTTTCGAGTTCCGCTACCAAGAAAGAATTTAAGGTGGCTTTTTATCTTCTGTTTTCTGTTTGAAAAAATTGAAAGATATTTTACAAAGAATACCCAAGATTACGTACAAAAGTATTTTAGCGAGAGCCATTAAAAACATTCTATTCTGCGTATTTTTATTCATTTGGTGCTATTTTGTAAAGATGTTTTGAGGTCAGAAGGCGAAAACATGCGCTTGCTATTTTGCCTGCATTATCTTTTAACCTACATTTTAATATTTCGACAGACAAAGTAACGTTGTGCCCGTTGAAGAGGTACGAGCGAGCGTGAAAAGTGAAATTCACCGTGCAGAATAAATTTAACAATAACTAGCGTATTGCAATTCAAAAATATAATCCGGCGAAACTTCTGAATAGTTACGATTTAAATTCAAAGTCAAAACGCTACGAACAATAACCGCTGAAAGCGTAAAACCAACCGCGACTATTGAAAAGAACCGGCGAACCAGGCGAATTCACGGGAAGGCCCGGACAAAACCGACGATGTCCTATAGAAACAAATTCCCGCTTACACGCCGAATAACAGCGAACGACAATTTCTGAATTTCCACTGAATTTTATTCCAATTGGAGATGTCGAATAATTTTGGTTGTTCCATTATGATTTCGTTAGGAATGGCGGTCCCCGCTTTCAGTATGTATGGCGATGACGTCCAGTTGTGATTAAAAGCTGGAAACTTACTGTTTGAACGGCTTTGATATTGCACGGCAACATTCGATAGCTATTAGCACGAACAGGGTTTTGGTAGCATCGAAACATTAAACAGTGCAAATACCGTGTAAGCAAATTCTAATCTACACGGTAGCAGGCGTCTGTTTTGTTAGGCGACGTCGTAATATAATTTGAAGGCAGTCCCGCATTAAAATTTAACCTTTGCAGTTTGCATACGTTCATTCTTGACATAAAATTCAGAGATAAGCAAACTGTAATGCACTTTATAGTTAGGTCATGGTCAGGTTTATACTTTAGGTATCATTTACTCAAGTAAAGTTTTTAAACTTATGTAATAAAAAATGAAATATCTTATCTATTCTGTAACCAATAGAATGTCTGCACTCACGTAACTAATTTCAAAGCAATGAGTAACTTAATTCTTTAATTTGTAACAATGCCAGAAAAATAAGTGGCTCGTTCAAGTTCAAAGTAGGTAGTGCGCTTAGTAGCGGCGTTGGTGAGTATAGAAGAACCGCACACCGAATTACATGAAATGGCGTCCTCGCCGTGCAAGAAAATTGTGAGAGTAAAAACCCTCAGAAATTGCAAATTTAAGTGTCTAGAACATGTCTCTGGTCGGCACTGGAGCGGCATAATTTGGATGTGACTTGAATACCGTTTACAATTCACAAACATATTATTTGCGATTATTTTGATATAAAAGAACTAACGTAATGATTTTAACAAAATGATTAACACAATTTTCTCTTAGAAATTATACATTCAATATTAATTCCACATAATCTTTCAAAAATACGATTACCTTCAGAAAAATCTGCACAAGGCATTACGAATTAAATCAATATTAAGCGTGAATTGCTTTTTTTTGTTGTAATTCCAGCAGATTTTCTCTTAAAAGCAACTATAAGTCACTCCGATACTTCAACTCTCGAAATAAATGCGTGCCAATAATTTGAACAAATTCGTTGGGCGATGAAGCATTACGCACATTTTGCGACGGAGCAATCTGGCTCCGTGATTACGGCCCGAAAAAACGCTAAGAGGCTCTCTTCGGCGACGTTACATCTTAATGTAGCCACAATATACATAATGGCAAGATATTTAGACCGCGAGTGCGTCTGACTGCTATACATCAAACGAGGCATTACCACAAAACGCCTGTTAGATACCGACAGCATAAAATATTCTGAGAGTTATGATATATTTGAGGAATATGTAAATGGTCGATGGTGCGGTCGGGATGTGTAAGCTCGGGTCGTTTACAAGAGAAAATATTGAGATAACAATCTATGATTTGTGCTGTGAAAATGTTGCACATTGCCACAGCGCACAGATAAAATCAAAGGCAGCCGAATCGAAAAATAGGGAAGCGTTATTACTTGAGTGAGTCTTCCAACAGATCAATAGACATTTTGCAAACGAAAGGGTCGACTAGTAAGAAGGGGCAAGGAACGTGAAAATTCGTCTTTTGTTGATAGTACACAACGACATCGATTTTAGGGATGCGGTGGACACGATTATAGTTCGTGACATGAACAAAAAGCATTTCTTGATTCGTTCAATTAATCCTTGGATTGCATGAGGCAACGATAAGGGCGGTAAGCTATTCTTTGTGGCGATTAATTTGTCCCTTCCAAAATATCTTCTAAAATATAAATAGTAAGTGTTAAAATATGTTTTTATTCCGTGCAATATTTTAGTCCTGATAGACAAAATAATTAGTGACAAAGATAGAGTGACAAAAAGCATAGTACTAGTAGAGCATAAAGCTGGGGCGTGGCTGTTCAACATGACTTACACCTCCCAGCCCGCCTAATGAAGGACTCGAAGACGAGCAAGACGGCACTTTGTCTCAGGATTTTTTCACAACTAGTATAGTGGCATCGTTTGCTTGAATAATTTAATAGTTGCACAGCGCTACATTTCTTTGCCTGACGGTCATTTATAAAACAAAAAGAAACACATACAAACTTTATAGCAATTAATGTACCTGATACAAAAAAGTAAAATTACTGTACAGTGTTAGCCATTAGCAAATAAATGTAATATCAAAAGAAATGGACAGAAAGCGAATTCACAAAACCAATTATCTACCCCTACTGCATTGTCGCATAAAAAACAACTAATTCACTTCGAATTTGCCAAATTAAGCGTCTACCGGCCCGCCCGAAACAAAGGATACTTTGCGAGATATCCCAAAGCACTTTATCCCCGAAATGTGCTGCCATTATTATTAACCTTACGACTTTTAAACCGTACTTAACTGGATAGTGAGCACAAGGCATAAACTAAATAAAGCCACGCTTAGCGCCCGCCGGCCGCACGCTGGCAAGGGGCCATGTTCATGCAACTAACAATATTCGTTATATTTAACGCTGGTAAGCACTTTTGCATGGACAAATTTATAACATTAATTAATTTTATCCTCTATGAAAATTGGGTAAAAACAATTGAAATCGCTCAGCTATTTATTACTTGTTTGTATTATCCTTATCAATTGTCCTTCAAAAACATGTAAAAACTACGTTAGCGTCATAAATTCAATAGAATCCTATGACCCTTGCATTCCCATTCCATTTCAATAGATATGTCTAAGATGCCTGTTTACGAATTTGACGCTTCAATTTCTGTTGATATAGAATAATACTGAATAGTACAGGAATATGGGGTACTTGAAATAGATATCAGACTTCAAGCAACGATAACAAACAATAGTGGATCTGACCCGATGCCCGTGAAGCAAGGCCGTCCAATAAGCCTGCAACATTGCATCATAGTGCACGTTTATCCGATGCTAAGATAGGCTTGAGTGGAATTGCATGGATTTAATCTCGTCCGACGGAGAGGAAACGTCTTGATGTGAAAGGAATGGACGTCTGAAAGCACTGCCTGATGTCATGATTTCAATTAAATTAACATCAGTAATCTCTCAATATATAATATATAAAGAAATTCTTATTATTTATAAGATGGAATATCATAACACCCAAATGCTGCAATGATGGTGCAACCAAGTTCCAATAATTCACTACTAATCGTATTCAAACAAGCTATTAAAGAAAATATGATTTGAGACTGAAAATAGGATTACCCATAAAATGTTGGGCGTCATTTTAGTTAATTTAAAACATTTTAAATTATCAACATCGAAGTATTCGAAATAAATCCAAGATGGCCGATGCCGTAAAAATTGTTAAAACATAAAGCGCATCGTTTACGGAGCAGAGCGGCGCGGCGGGGCGTAATAAATTCATTTAGCCCTGCACTCGGTGCATAGTTGAGCGAAATTAAGCGGGTGCAATAAAGATTTGTCCGTAAAACTATTCGGGCGGAGCTAACAATTTCGGATTAAGGCCTGCCGGGAAGCTATGCAGCGCCCTGACTACGAGAGTACACCGCATAAAGTCTACACGGGGACAATACGACGGACTAATTAAGTGAACTTTATTTTATTACTATACCACTGTCTAATGTAATTATTGTCACGTTTGCTTACACATTCGGTCCTTTAGTTCATAATTAAGCATGAATTGTGTGGTGTTTTCTTGTTATTAAAAACATTGGTTTGCATTTTTCGCCTCATTTACTGAATTGGAGTAATATACCGTTTGCCAAAAAAAATGGAACAATATACTTGTGATTATAAATACAATGGAAATAGGGCACAATGTTGTAGAACATACGGAAAATATGGGACATATACTATGTAAATTTTTACTGATTTATATTTAAAAATCATTAAATTACAAAACTGAAATTAAGCAAAATTTTAGCAATATCGATAGCATTATTACTTTACTTATTTGTCTTAATTGCAGAAGTATAAAATTTTAATATAACTTGATATAATACTATTTAGTTAAGGTATAAAAGAGTAGAGAAAAGCAGAACAATAAAATCTTTATTTTTATAAAAGCTACGTAGTAAATTATATTCATTGCGGGCTTAGTACTGGCAACGAAAATAGTAAGTTAAATTAAGAGAAAATAAAATACGTAGCCTTACAGCGATTCCAGACTAATTTCATTAAAGTAGCGTGAAGACTCAGTTCTTTCTTTATTAAGCAAATCTTACTCTGAAGATAATTTAAAACATACTTAGGTTTTAGAGAGCACTTAAAACTTAAAAATAAACATCTTTTGATTAAATGGAAAATTAAAATACAGAAATTGTAAACTAGATGTTAACTAAGAGATCACTTTAAAACTTTTCAATTAAATAGAATACTCAATGAATAATAATAATATAATAAAAGACTCAAATAGTAAACTTAAAATAATTGTAACAAAATAAATTCAATAGCAAAACCGTAATACTTTGAAGATACTAAATTATAATTGTTCCAGACATAATTTTATTAAGATTGCCACTCGTCTTGCAGTTTTTTCGCAGCCTTGAAACTATCACTATAGCCACGTGGCGACTTGCCAAGCACGGTCACCATTGTTGCCAAATGTCACTGATAATGTATGACTACGTTCTGCAGAATATACCATTTCATGCAACTCGTGTACTGATATCAAATGAAATTTATACGTGAAGTATGAAGCAACAAAATATGCCAATCACCGAGATCGTTCAACAGTTTAGGCTACAAACTCTAGCAAACATCCATCCACCCAAACTGTCGCAATACTAATATTAGTAAGAGATAAATCGATTTATTTTAATAAGGTAATAGTTGTACGAAAATAAAGACATTTTAATAGTTTGTACGTTTTTATGTTAATAACCGCCTGCGTCTAAAATACACTAAGAAAATGTCTGACAAAGTTCAGTCAAACAAGAATTATAAATAAAAACTCTAAAGTGCAAACAGTTTTGGATAAGAAATGCCAATATTTGTCCTGAGCAAAGGAACCTGTTGCTTCGCGATATAGAATCACTGCAATGAAAAATGCGATATGATCAACCGGAGTAGTTTAAAAGTGTTAAAAGGCAAGCTGGAAAGCTGCGTGGAGCATTCGAGAAATTCTTGCATCGGTCAACTCCCGTCTCGACCCGAGAGTCAACTTAATCCTACGTTGTATTAAAATGCAAAATCCTTATTTCTAGAAGCACTTCGAAGGATGTTTGAAGAGATTTAACATTCAAGCGATATTATTAACTTCATTCCTATACATAAAACATTTATGTCCAACGAAATCGCAACTTATGAAGTTTTACAAAATGTACATATATCATTTTTATTTCCTTTTCTATTAAAACAAAGTTAGACTACATCGTATTTTTGCTTAAAATATTACAGATGTAGGTATCTAACATTAAGGAACAATAGGATACGTCGAAGCTTTTCGTTTCAATAAGATTATGCAAGAGATTAAATATTTCCTGTTTTCGTTCGCATGAATTCCAGTTCATCAGCAGTGCATTAGGTAGTCGTGGGGGGCCGTACGCGGTGACGTGGGGAGCTATATTTAATCTTGGTGAGGAAAACTTCTCACTTATCGAAGGGAAATGGATAATCTACACACTCAGGCGACGTCGCCTTGAGTGCAAGCTTACCTACATTTAGTGCTACGAAATGAAACTGGCAAATAAGTATATAATCTACATTAATGTCGTAAAGCAGACATATAAATATTTGTTTTTTATAAGCTTTTCATGTATAAAGTAAAAAAAAGAAACTCAAGTTGTAATTAATACTGTTGTATAATATTTAAAAAATAAATAAGTACTCGTACGAAAACAGACAAGTTATTATAATATTCATACTAATATTATAAATGCGAAAGTTTGCGACGAGACGATGGAGACATAAACCAGAAAGTGTTAAGAATGAATGTGGATGGCTATAAAGGAAGAGGAAGACCGAAGAAATTATGGATGGATTGTGTGAAAGAGGATATGCTTAAGAAGGGAGTGGATTCAGATATGACGGGTGATAGAAATGTATGGAAGAATAGCACATTCTGAGTCGACCCTCCGTAAGGGATAAGGGCAAGTTGATGATTATAAATGCGAAAGTTTAGATGGATGGATGTTTGTTAGAGTTTGTAGCCTAAACGGCTGAACGGATCTGAATGAAATATGGCATAGATGTAGAACATAGTCTGGAAGAACACATAGGCTATTTACTTTTGTTTTTTTTTTAATTCTACGCGGACGAAGTCGCTGGAAAAAGCTAGTAATAAATAAACGCATCTATGATACTAAGAATTATCTCATTTAAATATTTAAAAACGAATTCTAATAAAACCTCCTCTTTTAAAACGTTCCAATTTACGGGACTTTTTCTAAATTAACTCCAAATAACAAAGAACATTATTGTTAGTCAATATTAATTATCGGTCCTAAAGGTCGTTAAAGTTCATAAAAATAATTCGAGTATCCAGAGTTTCATCCATTAGATTTAAGTAGAATTCATTATAATACCACTCGTAAGCGTTAGGTAGCAATGAATATAATTCGATTACAAAGAACCTCTGTAATGGAGTCCCGAATTGAAATTGTCTAACGGATAAAAGCGCTTCGTATGCGAGGTAAGCCAGGTGTAATAAAAAGTTTCCAAATTGCTAAGTTAGTTAATATTAATGCTCTGTTATTGGCAAAGATTTTTATATTGACAAACAGCGTATGGATAGATTTTATTGAACATTAATATGTTCAAAGCATTATAAAGTTATTTTTAATATCCCCAGAGGAGACAGTCAAACCGTTTAAAATCGTGGTGCAAATTCCATGCGATATCTCGTTTGAAAGACTTAAGATTCCGCAATCTCTTCGTCCACTCATGTAAGGCGCGATTTATTTATGTAAGGATTTACAAATGGAATCGTGGTTTTTGGTTTATTGCGCTAATTATACTAACGAGGATTTCATGAAGCCGAGTGGGGCAGTCGTAGATGAGTAGACACTTAATCTGAAACAGCGCTTGAGGGCCGCTTCGGACGAAGGGGCCGAGAAATTGAATACAAGTTGCACATATATTTTTAACGTTTTGAAGTTCAAAATTATATAAAACAGGGTTATTGTCACGCGCCGTGCCGTGAATACTGCCCACTATTAATCTCACTCAGATTTAACAAGTTTCCAGCGTTATAAAATAACAAGTAACTCTTGTATGCAGAGTTTATTGTAGATACTAATAAAACAAGTGGATGAACCAAAACTAGTAGTATAACATAACTATCATCAACATTAGAATGAATGAATGAATTAATGTATAAATAAATATGCATTCATTCATTCATTCATTCATTAGTAGAAATAAGCGGTCTACGCAGTCTGTAGTTATTCTTGTGCCCTTCTAGCTTATTAAAAAATGTCTTGTAAATAAAAATCTAGTTGAAAAGTACAGTAATAAAATGTATACTTATTAAAACATAATTTCTATTATACATAAATTGTATGAAACTAACGCAGGCCGTCTAAAAGTCTTAGTGTTGGGGCCGAGTGAAATTTTAATGCCCTATCTTCGTAGCGGTTCTCTAAATAATTCACATTGGCCAGACGATGGCGAAGTAAAATGACTTTCAGAAGAGAAATACCTACTGGAAGTTAAGTGAAAACGTGCAATAAAACCGAATAATGCTTCCAGCTTATTACAATACTCGACTACTTCCAACAAAATTAAACTCCTTCTTAGAGAACTTGTATTTTGATCATTCCTTGTTCATTCTTATTGACTTTATTGTTGACTCGATCGCTTTATAATTTACAAACTGGTAAAATAAACTATACCGCAAATTAAATTCGACATCATTTGCAATTTTTCTGGTTTTGCAGCTGCTCTGCTGAGTTGCCCCCTTTTCATATAAAAACTTTGTTGTCTTGAAAATACAATGTTATTGCATTCAACATTTTAGAGAAACATAAAACCTTTTCAATACATTTTGATTGATTTTTTTACAAATTTAATTTGGAAAACTACTTTCTTTATAATCGACGTTAAGAACATTCAATTGAGACAACAGACATTATCATCAAACTCACGTAGGGTTGGCGGAAAAGGTTTTTCAATCCTTAATGTTTTGGATCAATTTTCGGCCGGCTGCCTGGCTATCGCCAACCCTACTTGGAAGTGACAAATGCAAATTAAATATTTATTTAATAGAGATTTCATACATTAAAATTATCACAAATTTCTATGAACTTGTGATAATGAGATGTTAATACAATGAGCGTAAGATATACGTAAGCTTGGACGGAATTCATTCAGTGGCCCGTAATAAACACAAAGCGTATGTAATCTTAAGATTGTCACTACAATCTGTATACTATATTATATGCTATTCAATATCTAATCATTTACGATAGATTTAATATCGCTAATGGCTGTTTGTCAGTAATATACCCCGATGTTACACGGTCCGATGAATTTGGGTAATAAATTTGTCCTAATGTTATTAATAGTATGTATCATTGTAGTGAATTGATTTTTAGAAAATTTACTGTATTAACGCCATGTTTACTTACCAGAGTATCCAAATACCTAGTAAGTTATACTTATCTATACTTCTACACTAATATTATTAGAAAGATTTGGATTTTTGTATTTTTGCATGTATTCGATTCGAGTAAAAACTACTGGGGCGATTTAAAAAATTCTTTCACCGTTAGAAAGCTAGTTTATGTGTGTGTAACATTGGCTATATTTTTTAATTTCACGCAGATAAAGTCGCGTGCAACAGCTAGTAATAGTATCCAGAAATAGTAATAGTGCAATATACAAAAGTATATAAACCTCAATAAGCTTACAATATTGAATATATATAAATATTCAATAAGTAAGAGTTCATCGAATATGAAAACAAGTAACCCTTTTTAAAATATTACCAGAACGAGATTTTACCGAAAATTGAAGATATTTCCGTATTCAGCAGAAAATAACGTAACAAAGTAAAACATGCTTTGCTCACATTTCCTCCCAAAATTGGTACATAAACGTGACTTGGTGTTCCGTAGCAAACGATGCGGTAATCATATTATGCATAAAGCCAAATCCTCGTTTTGCATGATCCGCTTTTGGTCATTAAACAATGCCCAAGAATGCTTCTCTTGCTCGATAAATCATTGTACAATTTTGTTTTCTCGTAAGTTTAGAATTATATTGTATGCAAATATATTTTTTAATCTCTCTTGTAGCATTAAAAAGTAACATAGGATATATTTTTACTAATTTCACGCGGACCAAGTCGCGAGCAATGGCTAGTATTTTAAAGAGTAACTAAACAAATTTGTATTTGTTATATACAGTTTTATAAACGGGGTTTCCCTAGTAATTTATGAAGGGTTTAAATTAAATATAATCAAATTCAAACATCCTAATTGATAGTGCGATGTCGATCAAAGCGGTAAAAGCATTTAAACAGTACGAAGGTGTTAAAATAATGGAGCGTGCTTGTCCCCAGACGGAATATTAATTGCTGAGCATTCGGTACCGCTTTACGTTAGTTAGCCATTGAGAGAAAATGCGAAATCACTAAGCGTTGCGGTGGAGGGTCCAACCTATATAAACAGAAGTCACGCCCAATGAAATAGCCTCGGTCAGTCATGCCCCCCGAGCGATACTCTGGCTTATTGCCCGTATAATAGTGTTTATACGAAAATTTGCTTGCCTTTTTCACATAAGCCGAACATGCAAATTTTAATTGTTTACATTGAAGCAAATTTTAGTACGGTCCGTTCGTATGTTTGCGATATTAAAACAGTGGACAATATTCATAAAAGTAAATCTTCATGCTAATTTATAAACGAGACAGTTTACTTTATTATGTAGACAATCTATACTAATATAAAGAGGACAAATTTGAACATTTGGATTTTGATATGTATTGAAATGACTCAAAATCTACTGGGCCGATTGCATAAATTCTTGCACCATTAAAACGCTATGTTATCACTGAGGAAAATAAGGTATATTTTTTTTACTTTTTTTAATTCGACATGGACGAAGTCGCGAGAAAAAGCTTGTATTCTACAAAATCGAACCAGTCTCCCATAAAAAAACTTGTGGCGACCCTGTTAGTGTATTAAAATAGATGAGTGGGTTTATTCTTTGCGACATCAATCATAGAAGTAGTTCTAAAGTTGACCGTTGAGGTTATAAAAATAGAATTTTAATTTTTTTTAAATTGCATCATTAAGAAAAGGTGTCTTCCACTTGAGCGATATTCATAGTGAAAACGTTGTACAATCAAAGAATACAGATTTATTCATTAAAACGGCGCATTGGCACAAAGCTGAGGGAAACGGGGACAGGTCGTGAGGCAAAAAGAAATGCATGCATTATGCATGACTGGGAACTGTGTCAAACAACAACTGGTATTAGCAACATGAATGAGATTCATTGACCTTGATGACGTCACAGAGGATCTCTTCCTTGATTAATCTAAGCGTTTTCCTTTACACAGAAACTTTGACATTTTAGAGCGGGCGCACTCCTTTGAGTAAACTAACGCACAACTGTTGTGCGATTGTCCATTGTTTCGCAGCAAATTCAACTGTTTAGTTGCACAACTAAAAATCGAGTAGTGTGCGCAGCTCCATATAAGCTCATAGGAATCAATGCGCGACTAATCTTTTCATAATAATATACAATGTACTCTGTCAGTACTTTATGCAGCAGACTAGATTAAATAAACCAAAAATACAGTACAATCGATAGTACATCAACAGTCGTATCAAATAATTGTGTATCCAAAGCACATCTGCAATTACCCTGTGTCAATGTCGCCGAATCTCCTTACCTAATAGTGCGGACTCGTGCTCTAATGAGTTAGCCATGTCTTAAACGTGCACCGACTGTATTACGTAGCAATTTGCCCTATTGAGGGGCTGAGGGACTTCCTACTTGTAGACTTACGAATCCTTTGAGACCGGTCTAGACAACTTGTACACTCTATGCTTACGAAACTAGATATACTTCACATGCTTACGTAAAACTGTTTTCTAGTTGCTCTTCCTTACATTTAAGAAGGATCTAATAAAAATTGACTTGAAATATATCTGATATGTAAATTCTAACAATAAATATGTTCATTATATTACTTTTTTATCTTTATTCGTATGTTTTGCAGTTCCCCATCAAAGCATAAATACTGGTATATCGTATAGTAAGCAATATATAAAAGACTACCTGTTGCTCGCGACTTCGTCCGCGTGAAATTAATAAATATAGCCTATGTTACTCACTGATAACGTAGCTATTTAATGGTGAAAGAATTTCTGAAATCGGCCCAGTAGTTTTAGAGTTATTTCAATACATACAAAAATACAAATTATTTCCTCTTTATAACCTATACTAATATAATAAAGCGTAAACACACACTTCTTTATTGCCTAAGATGTCAGCAATTACAGCATATTT
>LD688973.1:2103803-2120780 GCA_003118335.3 Papilio memnon | reverse complement strand
TACAGAGGTTAGTGGTTTCGTCAGCCTCCTCTATTATTCAGTTTGTACTCGACGTTGGATCGTTTGGGCGCCTGTCCATTATAGCTTAGGACTTTTACACGCCATAAAGCTTTTGTGTAGCACCAAAACTTTGAGGAATATTTTCACCTTTAGCGCTTTATCTTTTGTCAGTATTACGTAAAGAATTTGATGAGAACCGTGACTTATTTAGGACAGTTTTGGAAACTCCGATTTGTTATGGAATTTTTTCGTCGTTAGGAATCTATTTTTAAATCATTACATATTTTTAATCGATTAAATGTTTTTTGTATTAAGTTAATTAATACTATAAAGAAAACTGACAGCAGCCTTTTAGGCTCAACTAAGGTTTTTTGGATGGTATTTGGATACTAATTAATTATAAAATTTGTGCCCTTTACTGTACGTAACTCTGACTATTAATTCACCGAGTGTAGGTAAAGTTGGTGCAAACATATTTAGTTTGTAGGTAAGACAAATTCTCTCCGTTTACAATTTATTGGTCAATTACTCGCACACACAAGCCATTAGGCTATTAGCTTTTACATGCTAATCTGTTATTGATAGAGGGCAGGTTGTGTTAATTACGTCCCTTTAGAAGTGCGCCCTATGTGAGTTATTGCACTCGTTCCGAAATGACCAAATTAGACAAACAATAGTCGAGAAACTTATCAAATGCGCCTGAAAATTTAATTAAATGCGTTCCATAAATCTAATACTACGAATAGGTACACGTTACTTCTGTTAATAAACTTCAGCTATAGATTCGCGTACTTCTAGTTGTTGAAAAACTAATTTATCGACTCCATTAATGATTAAGTAATAAATAAAACCAACATACCCAATACGTAATCAAGTTCCAATTTATAAAAATATATGACAACTATTTTATAAAATAAATAAATATATAAATAATAATAATAATAAATATTATAATTGTGTTGAAATTGGTTTTTAACATATTTTACAGATGAATGACGAAATAAAATGTCATATCCAACTTAAAGTATATGATAATGTAAGGTTGGAACAGTTTTAAAATAGATTTTATGGTTTCATATTAAAATTTCCTCTTCCGCTTCCCGTCTACGTTAATATCAAAAACTTTCGAAAATTCACAATCAACAAGTTTTAATCTTAGTCATTATGCAGTCAAGATTCATCTAACTTTGTCCTTTTTAAAACTTATCTAGTTTGCTAGTTCCCGCCAACCGAGCCGAGGTGAATAATATACTAGTGTGAATGGAGGACATCTTGAACCGAATTTTAGATACACTTCCTTGTATCTGGGTAAGTAGATTATCAATATATTCGGATCAACCCTTACATCCCTTGTACATAAATTAAACCGTATCTCTTGTAAGATAAATAAAATATAAGGATAGGAATGTCTTTATGAAAACGTTGGATATTTTAACTACATATTGGTTTGTATATACAATAACTTATTTATTTGTAAATAATACATTTCTTTATTTCTACGGCACAACTTAGTAGTCTTTTAAAAAACTGGCAGAAATTCAAGTTTGTGTCTTTATAAAAACAAGTTAAGATGTTTATTTGCAGTCATACAAGTTAACTTTCACTAATCGAGTCTATCATTGATATTGATTATACTTTACTAAGTTTTCTCTCATAAGAGTCTCGTTAAAACAACCAAGTGAATGCCAACTTTCCCGATACTGAAAGCTATATTACTTAGCTGATCTAAAAACTTACCTAATGTTAGTGATAATGATGTAAAGACCAAAAAAGGTTTCAATTATTTTATAAAGTTTATTTGTACAACATTTTTTAAAACAACAGTTATTTAAATTGATATCTACCACTGTTCATTAATATAACAGAAATAACAAATCAGAAAAATCTTTTTAATTCCTGTAAATGTTTCCGAGAAAAATAATTTCTACTGATATTTCATCTTTTAATGAAATTTACATCAAAACAAAGTTTTGTTAATATCAAAACAGCACAGTACCAAAATAGGCCAAATCGCAGGCTTAATCTAACCGTAGCCTCGTACACCTGGGACCGAGGTCTTCTGACCACGGCACTTAGCGAATTGAGCATGTCACAAGTTAATGCTTAATGCAGACAAGGGTAAAGGCATTAGGATAAATTAGCCATGTCTTGACCGCTGCTAAATGACTGAATGGTAAAATAATTACCTTGATACTAAATAGTCATCTGTTTGTTGAAATAGAAATAGACTTCACGTAATTACTGGTTAACCGTAGGATCTATATTGTCATCGCTTTCTCAAGTGGCCTTTAACCTTTCCCTATGTAACTGATGATCTAGTTATAATAATATTCAGTGGAATTGATTAGTGTGACGTCACGCAATTAATTCGAATTGTCCCAACTAGACATGATAGATGCATTAGTCGGCCAGCGCTATGGCTAGGACTAGGTATCAGTTCAACGGGATTTGCGCTTAAGTAAATTCTCGTGTAACTAAATAGCATTATACTAAATACAGTATGCATTCATCCAGTGTTCATTATTTCCATTTTCATAACATTTTTCAATCTTCACATTTTCAACATTTATAAATTGCAGCTAATTTACCTTTTAGAGTTTCTCGTAATTTGCAAATTTACACTTTAACAAAATTATGTTTCCTTCAAGCTTTGAAATTTCAAGAGTGATGTAATATTAATTCCGTAATCATCCAAGTTAATGACAGCCTTAAATAATTATTGAATTCTAAATAGGAACATTGGAGCTCAAACGGACTTGACCGAATACTTCAACTTTAATTTCCGCGAAGTTTAAATGAGGGCTGTTTTGAATATTTTATTCCATGTCAATATAATAGTTTATTTTATAAGTTTAATTAGTAAATTATATATACATAATTTAACTAAAACAGTCGACAGTCGTATGTACATATAACAACTAACAGAAGAAAATATTTATGCTATATTGTAAAAAAAGCAATATAGTAGAACACACTATTATTTTTTTTAGAGAGTTTTAAATATAGATTTAGATATTATACATATTTTAAAAGATATATCAACACAAATAATTACAAATATAAACCATCAAGGCGTAGACAAAGGAGTTTCGAATAAAGATCCGAACTCGCATTTCGAGCGATATGAAAACGTACGCAAATTATAAGAAAAACTACCATACGTAAGACAGTCACGTAAAACGGCCGCTCTGTTACCATAAAATACTTATGGGCATCAAAATAAATGTTTTCGTCTAGCCCTGTCGGCGTCGCACGTTCATAAATCAAAGGAAAAAAATATCTAACCCACGGATTAAGTGATCGTAAGAAAGTTTGCCGGCAAACAGGGAAATCCATTAAAGTAAGCCCATCAAAGGGAGAGGCGCAGTCTGTTTGCCGTAAACACAGAGTTACGTAGACTTAGACATGTGAACTATGGCTAAAAGAAACTCGATACGAACTTTTTGTAGTGCCAACTTTAAACTGCATTCCTAACTCTAAGTCACTGTAACGTATTTAAGTGTGGAACTTAGCGAAGTTAGAGTTGTCGCGTCCGCATCGTTAACTGTTGAATAGAACAAAGAATTTGTAAGAATCGATTGCCACACTCGACAACTTGTTTAATAGTTCCTTTGATTTCATAATAACTATACACTAAGGCACTCACTCAGTGACCAAGATATTCTGTATGATCCAGTTTATATTTATTTAATTGTTTCGCTTTCGTTTTCATCTGTTCAAACATATTTAAACAAACTTATGCGAACGGTCTTAAATCAAGGCATAACCAAAAAATAGAATAAAAAAAACAATCAATTAAGTCTATACCGTCCTATCAAAACGACTGTTACAATTCACGAAAGTCGAGTTATTTCATTATCGTTATTGGTGGAAATACAAATATTTTAACATTTTATTTCACCAAGAATGTATACATATGGAAATACGAACTAACTTTTGATTCGTGTAATGCGAGGGAATCTAACTTTTGTTTGCCAACACAAAGTTGAAATACGGTTATAATAAAATAATATGTCAACCGAAATTTCGAATACAAAATCGAATAGAAACAAATACGATTTCTTCCTACTTATCTCTTTAGAGACGAGAGCAATTGTTAAACTCCTTAATCTTCACGAGGATAATGACTTCTTTGTTTTTTGCAAATATCAAATGATCAAGTGTGTGTTTCAACTGTTTTAAGCAACACTTTAATAATTAAAACAGCTATTACTAGTTGATTATTAATAATTTACGACATTCACTCTTAACTATCTGACTAACTAACTGATAATCAAAGATTATGTTATGGGATGAATTAATTGGTTAGACTACTTTTTTCGTTAGATTATACACTTAATTACTAG
This sequence comes from Papilio memnon, assembly GCA_003118335.3. NCBI lineage: Eukaryota > Metazoa > Arthropoda > Insecta > Lepidoptera > Papilionidae > Papilio > Papilio memnon. The sequence goes on along the minus strand of LD688973.1, from coordinate 2,116,434 downwards.
ACACAGGAGGGGAAAGATGCTGGGGTATCTGATATGATAGGAAGACTTTGTAACCAGCTTAATAGTTTTGAGAATAGAAGAGAAAGGAAATAGGGAAAGATCAAGAACAACATACCAATAGAGAAAGGGGAAAGTGGGCGTCGTGTTGTATTAGCAGGTCAAAAGGATGGCTGAAGAGAGAATCTGGAAATTGTTCCAAGAACGAACATAGTTCTTAAGTAAAAGAGAGAAGGGTCTTAACTACCGCGATATTTTGGGTTTTACTGTGAGATCCCATAACTTAATATAATCCAAAGAAACATCTGCAATAAGATCTGCGGAAGACGACAAAAGGTACTTATAACGGAGTTGAAATAGATACAGTGAATTCAAAAGGATTTGAGATAACCATGTATTGTGCATTGCGCAGTGTAACGAAGCGACGTTAAAGGAAAGTACGTCGGCATACAAAGGATAAACTCGGCACGATAACAAGTGAGCGACAAAAACAGGCACAAATTCGCGCATAATCCGAACAAATAATTGAATAATCCGATTTACACCGATCTGGTGGAGAAGTGCGGAGATATTTGCCGAAATTAAAGCTCTTTAAGAATTATAATTTATACTTCAGTACCACTGCAATAGGGTTGCCAAAATAATACACATTTATTGTATTGCCACGATTATTACTACCTTAATAATTAAAAATAAATAAAGGTCCAGGCTAAGGTTTACAAATTTCAACTCACAGATGACTTTTTATAGTAAAAAACCATAATATTATAGAAGACAATCCCAATATTTATTAATATATTAAATCAAGAAAAGTACTAAAACGATATAGGTACTTTTTTATATTAAAGGAGAATATCTTTTCGCTTTCAAATGTTAACAGATGACTATAATAATACAATACATTGAATTTGATATTATATTACACGCTGGATTCCATATAAACATTTGTACAAAGTTCAGTCTCAAGGGTAATCACAATATGGTAACTTAGTTCCGTTGTTTGGACCCAATCCTTTGCCGGGAACCCTTCGCATAGTTTACAGGTCAATTTTCTTGTCAAACATTTCTATAGTGCCATTATAATTCGGTTGCGGTTGTACAATTGTTTAGAATTAGATTCGAATAACCTCCTTCCTCACATGCAGGAATGACTCACAATAGAATACAATTATATCTCGTTAATTTATTACAAACAAGCTCGTTAAAAGTCAAAATTCTGACTGTTTTTTTCTATGCATGCAGTAAAACCCTGTGATAAAAAATATGCATTTAATATACCACTAATGTTAAAGATAAGAAAAGAAAAGAGACAAAACAAGTCATGTAACCTCATAGCTCATTCCTAAGTGACATTCGCACCAACAAAGGAAAAATATATTCCCACACGTCAGCCGGCGCCGGATATAAAACGAAAAATAGTTTCGCGTCGTAAATTTCTGTTAAAACTGTGTCTGAAACTTCTAATATCGAAATGCACTTTATCTACGAGAGCCTTTCTCGCTCGAGGCTAGAGGGTGCACATCAAAGATGTCCACGCTTACGTTCAAACACCACCATCTGTATCATGCTGACATAAAACCTTCAGATTGTTACGCTAACCAAGTCTTTATATCGATACAGTATAAGGTATATATTCGCTTAAAGCGCTTCCTACTAAAGTTGTTTTTTCGAGTAACCAATGTGACCTTGTTGCCTCCAAAGGGTGCGGCATCGGTTTTTGCGTCGCGACGCCCCATAAGCGTAATAAAGCCAATAAAGTTTATGTTCTTTATCTTAAACGCTATTCAGCACACGCTTAACTTTCGAGTCGCTCCTACGATGTAAAGTAATTTATTTCGCATTTAAACACGTTTTGTTAATTACACGTTAAAGATAATGATGCCGCCCTCCGCATATTTTCAATTCGGGGGCACTCTCGTTTACTGCTTTGTTTGCTAAATGTTTTCAACGATAATTGCTTTAGGCGTGGCGGAGAGCTTCTTCAAAATACGTTCCTTTATAGGCTTTCAAAAACAATTTTCCTTTTTTGATATAATAATCATTACGATATTACCCGCAAGTCTGCCGAGGCTGTGTAACATACCTGAAACAAAAAAAGTTATCTTTCATATTGTTGTAAAAAAAAACAAATTACATAATTTTTCTCGTCTTTATATTTCTGTAACTCATAATTTAAATTCAAACTTAATATTATATAGCTTATCTGAATATATTAACAATATTCAGAAGGTGATATTAAATATTTTCACGTATAAAGTATAACAAAGTACCACTGAAAGGATATTCAATATATAGCCTGTAATCTTAAGTAGGATTAAGCCGAGTATAAAAGAGGCGTAAAATTAAATTTACAGCGCGCAGCGATAACTTCTGAGGTACGTGCAAGAATCCTGCAGACAATTTAAATATTAAAATAATTTACTGCCAACGCTGTAGTTTTTGTTCTTTAAATCTATGATATTATAGGAGCATTTGTGTATATCTTACTAATATTAAAAATGCGAATGTTTAGATGGATAGATGTTTGTAACCTAAACTGGTAAATGGATCTCGAGGAAATTTAGCATAGAAGTAGAACATAATCTGGAAGGATACATAGGCTACCTCCTTTTGTTTTTTTTTAAATTCCACGCGGACGGAGTCGCGGGCGAATACTAGTTTATACATAAATTCATAGTTGTTGTGTCTACATATAAACAATATTTGCCTCTGCACTACTTTAGCTGTCTCTTAGTGTCAAATCCTAGTATTAGTCTGTCTTATCGATCAGTAAACGACTCCGAGTGCGGCATTATATTATGACAATGTATTAAAGGCCTGGCTAGTTTAAATGTTAATTTAATTATCCTGCCGAGCCATCCCCCAATGGCGGAGTGTAAGACAAGCACAAAAAACCACTAGACCGGATCCCGTAATTTCACTAATTAACTCCGAGAGTCACGTTCAAATTAAGATGGCGAAGAAATATTCGGCTGAAGCGCTTTTTGAACAAAAGCTCGAACATTTTCCGACGTAAACATTTATTTGGAAAAGAAACGTGATTATTTCCAGTTCGTAATTCCGTCGACGATTAAAGTTCCAGGACACACTACTTTTTTAATTGTAATCTATCGCACATGACTACAGATTACTACCTCATACATAGCAGTATTACTACAGAAACTGAGTGCGTGCCGAACAAGAACGGTAGAGTTATTATTAGGACCACCCCCACGAAGTAACAGCTGACGGTATTTCCTTGGGGCAAATTCCATAGAAAAGGTTATTTTAGACGGTAATACTCATGTTTTATTAGATGAGCATCGAGAAGACTGAGACAGCAGGCTTGTAACTTCCATATCTAATGTAGCCCCAAAGCATTTTTATCGATAATTACGTGTAGTTAGGTATAAACTACGATGTGAAGTAACTCTAAATTAAGTTTATCCAGATCTCAATATAGCATTATTATTTGTGACAGTATCACAGGTTGGCATGGCGCAGGCCGCACTGCAGTTACCTCACCTGTCAACTGGTTTACAGCATTGTCCACCGCCGCAGAGCTTTATCACCACGATAAATAACTATAACAATACATTATTTGTACTAATTCTAGGTATTTAAATGAATGCTATCCTTTTGTTGTTCATGAGGCTGAATGTTTAGTTGATTCTCAAATGATAATCATCCTTTATTTGAAGGCTTATCTTATGCACATACTCGTATGTATTCATCTTACTTAGTAAGAAATATATGTATTAAGCATTAAGAATTCTCTTCTTATATTATTTAAATTTCATGATATTTTGCCACAAGGCAATACGTAGCATTTTGCATTTAACTATCTAGAGATAGCTAAACTTTACCGAAGTTCAAGTAAAAATTGGCTGTGGATTTGACAGGAATATTAAGTCTAGACCTGTATGATATACGACGCTGTGAAACGCGACCGGCGGAAAGAGTTCTATTTTAAGATTCACACAATAGCGTACGTTTTGTACAAAGTTAGCGCGACTTCCACCCTATGTGACGCTAAAGGTATTTGTACACGCGAGCTTCTGACGTCAATAGAAGTATTTATGGCATATTTTAGACTAAATTTATAAACGCGGTTTAACACATCGATCGAATAAAGTTCTTTAATACTTTCCTCTAACAATAACACTTTTGTACATAAACTATCAAATGTATCAGTATAGTTTGATAACTGCAAAATCTTTTATGAAACGAAAGATAAATTTCTTACTAAACATAAAGTTATAACTTCCAGAGTCATTAATCCTTTGTCCATCCAACTAGTGTGTGATTTTCGACCAAATTCTTCTATTTTAATATCTTTAATGAACGTGCTGCAGTCTTGTCAGTTGTCAGCCGCGTGTTTAATATCAAATTACGTGCGGCGTAAGCTCGCTCGCTTCCTGCCCGAATTATAATATGATAATGACGTAGATGCCTGCACAGAGCCGCCGAATAATGCATCCCTAAGAACTAACCGTCTCCAACGAGGATTAATTTAATAAATTCGATAGTTTCCCTACATTCTTGCCGAGATAATCTCATTTACTTTTATTGATTGACTTATAACTTCGTCTTTGTTAACAAGGATAGATAGATTATCAAAATCATACTAGAATTTTTAGCTTATTGTTTCTAAGCTACTGTTTTTAACTTTTATCTTGTTGCAGATGTCTAACGGAATGAAATAGTCTACCGTTCGTTGCTTCTTGTCATCACGAATTAGGCGTAGAAGTAACATTTAATTCAATACCAAAATGTATTTTTACATAATTGAAATCTGCTCCGATTATCACAGCGTTGTGGGTAACAAATGTTGACAGCTGCAGAAAGCTGCACGGACGCATGTTGTGTATTGTGGCATGCTTAAACATGTAATTGACAATGACGAATTATATTTATATTTAAACAGAAAACGCAACATTTCCTTTTCAAGAAAACATTTTTAATCAAATAGCTATGATATTATCTGATATTTAAAGCTATTTTTACGTCGATTATGCCAATGATTCAGTACAAATTACTGGTATGTATCTATACAAATGTTGAAGTGTCTAAGTCTTGGTCCATCTCAACTAAGTTGGTTGCAGGTTTCCTTTGATAGAGTCAAACTTTACTGGACTTCTAGACAAGAGCTTGCTAGTTGTCTAAGACATTATTATAATAACCATAATCAGAGATATTAAAGTCCTCATTCGACTGAACACAGAGACATTCGACTCTCATAAAACACTATTTTCTTATCTTAGAAGCTTCTTAACTGTTATCTGTATTAAATTACTTGGCAAAAGATTTTAAATTAATAATTAAAAAAATAGCAAATGAAGAGTACATCAATTTAAGCGATAAAATCTCGGACAACTGGGAGAAATATAAAGTTTAATATTATAATATAACTTTAATAAAAAATACTTTATAAGTGAAATAAAAACTCCATCTCCAGTAAACATTTAACTCGAAACTTATAGGTATGAAAACTAAAATAGCTCGATTTAATAAATTTAATAAGTGTTGGGTTGCAATCTTTGTGACCACAGCGACTGAACCGCCTTTCTCCCGCCACATGAAATGCAATTAGGAAAAACATTTTTCCCTCGACTATTGCGACGTATTAACTGGAATGTAAAAGAATTTAAACTCTGGTAATTGGACTTAAATGTTTCATATAACTCGAGCAAAGATATTTTAGTACCTAAGGTTTTTATTACCAGTAGTAAAACAATTTAGTTACGAGTTTCATCTCTTTTTATATTAGGCAAAAACGTACACAACGATGGTACTTCGAAAGTAGTATCTTAGTAAAGGACAACAAATGTTTAACCATTTTTACCGGTTTAAAATCTACATAACGTAGTATAAACAGTATTTCGCAATACAAATAAGTTTATGAATTTGCAGCACTCCTCCAATGTCTCGTTCCATCGGTGCCAATTCCAGTGGGCGACGGTACCATTACGCCAGCTTATTGACTTCAGACATGTCACGCTTTGCAATAACCCGGCTCGTATCTGAACGCTAACTCCTAAACTATATCGATACCGACGAATTAATATTAGATGAGTGCTCCTATATTACTTCGTACAGACTTAAGGTACAAGTCAAATTTGTAATAAAGTATTCGAGAATTGTTAAGTACTTTTGAATCGCAAATAAATAAAGACCACAATTTACTTTATACCAGGCGTCTTCTAAATGACATTTAGTGGAGCTAAGATTCTACGTATTTCTCCGATGAACATTTTGTTAAATCTCAAAGTAATTTCCATAATAAATTTGGTCATAATTACATAGTACTGTTTGACAGTAGAATGTTAAACCCAACGGATTCGTTGTATTGTGTCAATGTTAAAATATACCTTCTTTATACGTTCAATAAACTGAATATAATCCGTTAATATTTTATGGCGTTGATGTATCGTTTCGAATTTAGTGCAGCAACACAGGTCTCTAAAATATGCTGTCAATACAACACGCTGGCAACATTGAATACAAAGAGCGCGAAAGATGAATGCCCGCGCCTAACTGACAGGTGGCAAAATGATTTGTGATGCAGATTCGAGCGGGAAAGCAACTAAGCTGTGATACGCGAACGCGGATATAAATTCACAGCATGTAGCCGTTACAATAGGTAAATATAAATAAATAAAAACTTTAGTAACCAGATCATTCATAATAGTTGGATATGTAGATTTCACATCGATTAGACCAACCATAGCACGTTATTGTTTATTTCTTGAACTATAAAACAACTAAACAGAAACTAACTTTTAAAAAAGCAATAACCCGACCGTTTTTATGCTTTAACATACATTTTAAATTAAGTTAAGTCATGTTACAAATGGTTACAATGAAATATACTTATCTATACTAATATTAAGTGATTTGTATTTTTGTATGTATTGGATTCACGTAAAAACTGGGCCGTTTTAAAAAATTCTTTCACCATTAGAAATTAGAAAAGTAATTTATCTTTGAGTAATATAGGCTACATTTTTTATTAATTTTTATTTTCACGCGGACGAAGTCGCGAGCAACGGCTTTCGAATATACTTAGGTATAGGATTCTTAAACAAACTTAAAACCCGCAAAACCAATACACGCCAGTCATGTACAACAAATAAAGAATATTTTAAACACAGATTTTCGACAGCAGTATATTAATTATACATGCAAACTTCGATTGGATATTGGTATTTTGCACGTCCAATTTGTGAACTGAAATGTTCTATATTTCAATCAAAGATACACTGAGCGTCGAAATCTAACAGTTCTATTGAGCTGCATAGCAACAGTACTCTATGCTTCGCTGAAGCTATTCCATGTGTAAATGATACCGTTAACAAGTAGTACGTAAAATAACATCAAACGCCCTCTTTAGGATGCAAAATATATCAAGCATTAGTCGGTAAAAAAAACTATTCCTATAAACAACAGTTATTTTCTATAACTAGCGACCAGCACTAACCCAGGTGATATAGGATATTTAAAGAAATTTTAGCACATGGATTTAAAAATACGATGTTTATTAATGTTTACTAAACTTTAGTTATGATAAAATATATTTTATTTTACTTAATGATACTGTTTCTTAACGAGCATAAGATGAAAACGAGCAAACAATGAAATCTTTCCTCTTTACAATATTAGTATAGGTTACAAAATGTATTACACAATAGAGTACCTTGTACACAATAAAACATCCGATATTTTGCCACTTCACATTATCTCCGGGTTGTACAAGTTACCTTTCAACGTCCCGTACGTTTAAGATGGAAAAATACCGTGAGTACAGGTGATGCGAGTGACCTAAGAAAGGCTTAAGCTTGTAAGCCGTCCGAAGTATTGTCGCATCAAAGCGACAACGATTTACAGACCCCTTAGCGACTTTTATTATAGCCGTACTCTTCGCTGAAAATCAAAAGTATACGCGAAAATCACTCTTATGTTCACTAGATAAGGTAACATTTTCTAGCACTACTTATATAGTTATGTTCAAGGTTTGTGCGTAGCAGCTAATGACTGACATTGGGTTTATGGTTGCGAATACATAAATTTAAGATAAGAGGTATTTGTCGATGCGGAATTGTGTTTACAGTGTACATATTACGATTGTTAATTTATGAATTACATGTTAATACGACGTTTACTATAACGTTCCTTTAAATAGCGCCGTTTACTGACAAGTTTAAGGTAAAAGTCCCAAAAGCCGCTAGCAACCCAGTAATTGATAGTTTTAAATGTGGTCTTTTAATATATTCGATAATTTAATTCCTGCTATTTACTCACAAATATTATTATAAAATATACCATATATTTTCTGGATTTATAAAAGTATAATTATTGCCCCTTGGCTAATTCAACGTTCAATCTTGCAGACAATAAATAATTCGTGAACAAAAGCATACGTCGGCCATTGCAGAGATGTTGCCGTCGAAATGCACGGCGCGGCGCCAAGGGAAATACGTCCGATTGCACTTATTCGTTTTTCCACTTGTTCTACATGGGGCTGGATGTCTATATTATTCTTTTATGTTATTCGAATGTCAAAGGAATTGAATGTGAACAGATTGTATGATAGTCTATACTGAATTGTCTACGACACTCTTAAAAGGATTTTTTGAAGTGCATTACCTTTTATTTGTATCAATTTACTTTGTTTAGTGGAGATCTAATAACTTAAATGGCAATTAAATCTTTCATCACGGCTTTCCGTTATTAACTATTCTTTAATTCGAATTCAAATAACAAATTGAAGACAAATTGTGACTAAGCAATTAAGTAAAGCAATGCAATCGGGTAACATTAGTTACGTGGACGGCTACCGCATTAAAGCATGATAAAGAGTGTGACACAAACCATATCCCGATCGTATAATCTAGGATCGAAACAGCGCAGCCTCAGGTACAATACGCAACCTACGAGGGGTGACACTTCAGAATTATAAAAGCTATTACTAAAGTATTAGAGTGCATATTTCGATTGACTTGTTGGTTTGTTCGCAGTGATAAGGTGGATGATGTGGATAAATAATGTAATTTTATTTTTAAATATCCCACAGATCGATACAATTAAAAATAAATATAGTACATTTTATAAATATTGCAAATACTGATTTCAATAACGGCTGTGCCTTTAGTAATAAATTTCACCGACATTTTAATAACTGAATCAATGAGCCGAGTTAATTTGGTGTCGCTCATGCATGTCAGCCCCCATTCCTATGATGGTACACACATACCGGATTAATAACTTATAATGTGGTGAATGTAAAACTTAAATGAGAGGCTTTAATTAAAACATAAAACATTAAAAGCATGTGATTTTAATGGAATAATCTAGAGCTAAAACTCTTATCAGAATCATAGCTGATGTTAAAACACATTGTAATTTTAATTTTGCCCGCGACTTCGTTTGCGTGAAAAAAAAAGTAGCCAACGTGTACTTCCATATTGTACATCTGTCCCAAATTTCACAGATTCGTTTCAAAGATACGTTAAACCGTGAGCTCATTTAATTTATTTAAATCTATGTTATCGCAACTTATTTTAGAAAATTATGTAAAATTTATAACAAAATTAATATCGCCGACTAGCTATTTTATTAGTGCAATAATATTCTCATATAACTTTGTAAAATTGTCTTTTTGAGAATACAGTCTTTAAACCTAAACCTTAAACCTTCGAATTCAGGAAAACATTGTGATCGAAAGACATAAATACGAAAAGTAAAGCGCAATTGCATCGTTTCTAATAATTCGATGCACGCATTTCACGTAATATCGAAGATTTTGCAACAAATGACCAAAGGTACGTTACTATTCGTGCTGTGTACTGCTTGCGACCTGCCAGTACTCACGGACGGACTGACATCATTTCTTGTACACGGAAGAGATGCAACACGTGTAATCACTTTGAAATAGTGGACAGCCGTGATTGATGCTTCACACTGTCTAATATTTCACTTAACACTTAGGGCGATATTAGACATAATCCTCGATAGACAATTTTTTTAATGAAAGTCTTTTTAAAAGAACTATAGACAAATAATTACTGTCATATCTACAGTATTAGTTAATTTGCATGTATAGACCTAATTGTAATAATAATTATAACTTAACTGCTATTTGCGTGTGCGCATGTTTACTTTGAGATGTTCGTATGAATGAATCTTACTGCAAACGCGATTACAAACTGACGAACGCATCAACACAAGTAAACCGTGAATTTGAAATTTAAATGTATCAAGCGGTCACACGATGAATAAAGAATCATTTACTGACCGATAACGTAATTGTTTTAGTATTTTTTGACTTTACATTGATGTAACGAAACATGTTTTGCCATTTAAATTGATTGCACGATTTCCTTGTCAGTAGTCCTTGACCTTAATATTTTATTTAGATTTTAGGTTAAGACGAATTAAAAAAAGTATTTTGCAATTTAAATACTAATATGTGGGTGATAGATCTAGAATGTTCTAACGTAAAATTGACAGCTAATCATTCAAATGGTTGATAATATTAATAACTTCATGAAACCACGCAAAGTTGACCTCTTACAACTGATAATAAAAAATATCTAGAACTATTAAGTGTTTTTAGTTTTTTATATGATGTAAATAAAAGTTTAGTAAAAACAAATACAATAAATAGCACGGCAACAAACGGATCCATATCCGCTACAAACGGAACTAACCTCGGTATTACATTTCCGATTGAAAGGTAAACATCATTCCAGGTTTTAATAAAAATATATATTTTATTTTATAATAATAAATATATTTTTACAGTAATCCCATTCAAGTAAAGATATTATAACAATTTCTTCCTACTAATACTAAAAGTTATAGATGTTAAGGAAAGGAAAAAAATTGCATGAACCATTAATAACTTTAGATACTAATCCTGCTTTCTTAAAAAAAAAAACTATCCCTATAAAAACCAGTTATTTTCTATAACTAGCGACCAGCACTCGCTTCGCCCAGGAGGTAAAGCATATGCGTAATTAAAAATTCCGCGTATCCTATTATAATCATATTCTTATAATATTAAGAGCAAATTTGTAGCTAATGGAATTAAGAAAAACATAAATATATAATACATTCTTTCATGCAAAAGATAAAAACCACATTTTATTTAATTCAACTACGAAAAAAATCCTATTCTTGAACTTAAAGGCTTTCAAGTATTGAATTATACCAATCACCATAAACCAGATATATTTTAAACATCACTTCCGGGTCAATACATAGATCGCTTTCGACTGAAAGCCAGAATAATAGTTGCTTTATTAATTCCGGTATAAAATTCTAATTGATACGCAAGAGAAATAAACAAGTACATGAAAAGAGCTATTTATCCAGCTGTTATATAAAGAGTCCAGTAATATCCGTTCCTTGTAAACACTGTCACAACAATACGTAATCAAGCCTCATATGTACAAAACCACGTTGTCTAGTTTTTCAACAAATTTTCTAGAAAGTATTGACTTTACATAACGTTATTACGTAGTGGGAAAAGATTTCCAATGGGATATGAAAAAAAAACTATACAACTTTTATATAGAAAAGCGTGATAAATAGGTTTAGGATACCAACATTTTTGAGTCATCTTTTACTTTTTGAACATACGAATTTTCTGAATGGTAATCATCATCTTTACTTCACCACTGAGGGGCTCGGACAGTACACTAAGTAAATAATAATTAGGCCATATTCAACCACGCTGGCTGATTGACTAGACATATATCTTCGAATTTCTTCCCCGAGATGTGGAAGGCATCACAATGTTTTCCTTCATCGTAAGAACATTAGGTAAATATGAAAAGCGAAAATACACATTCGAACCTAGAATCTGATTATAAGTCAAGTGTTAACCACCGACGCATTAAAATTCATTACTTCTGTATACTCAAAAGTATCAATAACACTTTAAGTATCGGCAGTATCCGCGACGGTCCGCCGTAAGGACATCCATACACGTTCGACTAACCGCATACTATCGATAATCCAATAAAATACCGATTAAACAAATGATCAGGTAAATAGTTCAGTGATGCAGAACAACGGTTGGTGTGCGTCCTCGTTTGCGACGTCAGGCGGCGTGACGGTGGCAGGCTTACACAACACAGGGTGATATTAAAGAGCTGCGCAGGCGCACGCACCACAGACGCACGCCACACGTCACAATGATCCACCACGTCGCTGTAAGTTGTAGTGATTTTTTTTTATTTATTTTAATTAAAAGGTATCCATCAAAGAATATTCCAAGGATTATAACCTTAAAATGTGATTCAATGATTTTGGATCTTATGGTGGTGATAAGGGTAAAATTTATTGGAATTGACGATGAATTGTTTAATTTTTTTTTTTGTCTTTTAGCTGATGTGCACTATATTTTCATAGATTAAAAAATTTAAAAATGTTGTTTTCATTTTAATATTTGATTCTAATGATGGTCATGTTCAAAATTGTTATTATAAAAGTTTTAAAGACACGACATTTATAATTAGCTCTCATAAAATATCGTTATAAACATTTACATATGGTTAAGATTTAGTTTGTTAATTACGTTCTTTATTTCAGTTTGTTTGCACTTTGATCTTCGCCAGCCAGTGTTTGGCAAACCCAGTGGCGAGTCCCG
>LD688973.1:2072905-2091099 GCA_003118335.3 Papilio memnon | reverse complement strand
AAGCTATTTTTATTAAATAAACACTAAACAATACTTAAACCGAGCTTTGTTAAAACAAATTTAATCATGTTATAATTATCTTAAAAGAATTCAATCATGAAATAAGCCTCGAAAAAGATGTTTGAAAATTCATTCAGTGTTCTAAAGCTCGTCTGCGAGAGTTATAAATTTTATAAAAATATTAAGTTTGCGCGAAACGCTGTTAATTACTGTGCCCTCGACAGTTTCATCCGTTACCTTCTGTCGAATTACGTCGGACTCGATCTAATTAATTTTGTATAAAAAAACGAGAATAGTTATCTCAGAGACGACCCCGTCTCGTTTACTAACGTTTTAATTAGGCGGCTAAATGAGAACAAAACCTCTTTTTACCTTAATAGAATAACTTCCCATCAATTTAATTTAGGCGTATAATCTACAAAGATTAAAACAAAAAGAGAAGTGTTAAGAAATAAATTGATTGGTTCATATTTTGTTCTTTAAAGGCAAAGTCCTCTTAATGTGGTTTCTTAATGTCCGTCACGATAACTATGTCTAGAACAAACTATCATTGCCGGGCTATAGAACGTAGACGTTATTTTAAAATAGATTGCATTGCATCAAATAAAATGGACCACCTTTTCACTGTTATATGATTAATAAGATGCAGTCTAGACCCTTTTTTGAACTAAGTTTAAGGGTTTATGACTATACGACTGTGAACAATTTTGAATTAGAGGCTTGGCTTTATAACGATGATCTCGAATCGTATTGTTGCGATTAATAACGTATCATTGAATCTATTGAACAGAGAAACTCGAAAGTAACTATTTTTAAAGTCTGCATCACAATCTATGGTATCCGAAAGCAACTACTTTGGTATTAGTTCATACGATTAGAAAAATAAATGAAGACATATATAAAATACCATATTTTGCCTAAGAGTAAATTCAGAAGCCATTGAAATTAAACAGTATGTCTAAAGGGAAGGGGGTTGAAATGGTAGGGGTTAAAAGTCGCGGTGTTCCGCTCCCTAATGAAGCGTTTCCGCTGCGACAACGCGGCGTTTACGTCGCGATCGCACTTTTATTGTTGTTTCTTCATTGTTTTTATTACACGCCGTATTACGCTCTCGTGAATAAGTTTCGAAGTGAACAACTTAATGACATTTAAATTTTGCGCATAGAATTTAATCTATCTTCATTCTCTTACTGTAAGTTTCATTGTTCTATTTTGGAGGAGTTTTACTATTTAAATACGAAGTGAACATATATTTTATAACTTTGAATAGCAAATTTAGTACCATTAAAATAATATAGAAAACAAGGCAGTTCTCAAGGCAATCACGCGAGATTACTTTTATCACGTGATTGCAATGATCTTCAAACCACGGGTAACTTACCCACTTTATTACAAACTAGCTTTCGGCCGCGACGCCGTCCGCGTGGTATTAAAAAAAAAGCCTATGTGTTCTTCCAGACCATTCTCTACATCTATGCCAAATTTCACCCAGATCCGTTCAGCCGTTTAGGCTACAAACTCTAACAAACATCGATCCATCCATCTAAATTTGCGCATTAATAATATTAGTAAGCTGTTACACTGTATTAAATAGTTACATCAATCCAATTCGGTTGATTAAAATAAACGTAACAAGAAAAGGGTTTGTTTATTAAAATTCCAAGTGAAATCACTTCACATCGATATACAAAAATGTCTACATTTTCCTGCACAAGTCGGAAATGTAAAGCCACTATTTGAAATGTCGAAAGCGAAAATTCAATTCGGTTTTCGCAATTTTTGACGCCGCTTCTCTACATTCAAGAAATTTACTCGAAGTTTCTCGGCAACTTCGCGTGACTGACTGTCGAGCACTAAAGTGTTGGTGCGCTAATAATATTAATTATCGTGTTGTCGAACACTATTTTCAGCAATAACGCGCAATTAACTAGGTAAGGATTTATATCGATGTTATCTCGTTCGACATTGTTACACGCTTAGGTCACGTTCACACTGTTTATGCGGTGGAGTCACAGCTCTCACAGTCTCAGAAGACACATCTTCCAATTATACTTATAAAATTCTAATTCAAGTTTGTTAGCCTTTAGTGGTCTTTTAGTTTTATAATTATTATATATTCCAAAAGACATCCCGTGGAAGGTATTGGGGAAGATCTATGTCCAGCAGTAGGCAGATAAATGATGATGAATCAAAATAAGCCATCCAAAATACAATACAAATTACAAACCCTTGCATACTTGAGTCGTTCCATCTTTATCCTTCTGACTTACCTATAAAAAGAAAAATACTTTAGTAATTTAATATTAAGAAATTACAGTAAACCAAGCCTTGGACTTGGAATTTTTAGTTAACTTTTTAATAATAGTAAAATTGCATAGCCAGACTCATTATGCAGCTCAAAGTGTAGACTTCGAAATATAGATTAATAATGAAGTTAACGTCTATTGTTGGCGTGAAGTTAAGCGACGGTGTAACGAGCGAACGACGTCAGCCCTCACGAGAGCCTTCGCCCCCAGGCTCCAGGGGACCGACAGCCATTGACATTGTGCAGAGACCAATGCACGCCATCTTTGTCTGCCGTGAATACAAATATATGCAGAATCGCTTATTTTAATCAAAAAGATAACAATTGTGTACTGATAAAAGCTTTTACTAAACTTCAATTTAAAATGCAATTTTGGAATAACATAAAAAAATATATGTTTATTATAAATCAAAACCTGTGGTAAAAAGTAATATAAAAAAATTGTAATAAGTAATTTTTTTTGTTATAGTATAATATTTTACATAAATACTTAATTCTTCAATCTCTGTCCACCTCCTGTTGATGCAGTAACGGGTGCATAATATACTTGGCAAGCTATGAGCTTCGCTTGTTTATTGGTTGAGTGAGTTTACTTAATTGTTCAGTAATAGCCCGTAGTCTTACATCAGAATCGCGTTCTCTCCTACATTTAACTGGTTACACAAAACGTAATGTGTAAGCGGAAATCAAATATCGTGAATGATTAAGGAAAGCTCAATAAATCATTTGATTCAAAATCTACATTGTTTAGTGAATCTTTGTACAATTTTGCATGTTTTTCAATAATTAAACCAGCGGGTCTTTGCATCTATAGACATCAATGTATGTATTTGCAAAGAGGTTAAGGAGAACTTTAGTGACTAATAGAACAAAAAAAACAGAAATTGGTGTATTCTCCTTAATAATCGATCACTAACAAAATATTAAGTCGTCAAAATCTACAAGTTCCTATATAAATGTCCTGAAAGTATTTTTAATAGCTCATAATTTTAGTTTTAATTGACCTATAGATCATTATAAAATTCGAAAATTCTGCGACATTAATGATCCAAACTGAAATATAAGTAGGAAAAGTTCGACTCGACTGTTTTGTTTCGTGAAAACAATAAGGCAGCGAAAGGGAAATGAACGGAAATATTTTTTATTGTCACACCAAAATAATGAATCATTCGTCGAAGCTAATTGCACTTTGACTTGAATAACTAATAAATTGACGGTTACAAACTGTTATAACCAAATACAATAAATACTACAGATTTTCTTTATCCAAAAAATGTAGTTTAATTGACAATAAAATTCAGTCCGTGATAGTTACGGTCTATTAGATTCATGCAGGCCTTTCACTTTTCATAAACAAAAGTAAGGTAAGTAGCCCAACTTTAGTCCCTTTTCCTTCCCACCCTTTTTCTTATAAGAAAAGGATGGGAAGGGACCGTGGATTTGACGGTGCAGGAGACGCATAAGAAGGTGAAACATCCTCTTTATGTGCGTCTCCTCCTCCGTCGATTAAGGGTAGGCAACGCATCTGCTATTGCTCATCTCTATGGGCAGCGGTCGCTTCGCCAGTTTGGCGGATTCAGGTGGCCGCTTGCTCGTTTGCGATCTTATGATATATAAAAAAAAAAGTATACCAGTAGTTGAGAGTTTAGTGTCATTGAAGCGCAATTTTTCTTGTTCAAATTTTCTTCCAATGCTAGTAGAATCGTTCTTTTACAAACCTTTTAAAGTCAGTCAATTAATGTAATATATGTTTTAACATATTACATTAGTTATTCTATTTTTAGCAACTACGAACGAATTTAATTAAAAAAAAAAGAATTACAAGATGGCGAACAACTTTATTATTTGATTGGACACAAAATCTATCTGTTTCTAAAGTAATTTTATAACAATAACTAGGAGAAACAAAGAATCAACCACTAATTACAATTGCAACCTCAAAATGTATCGAACACTTTGACACGACTTGACGCTACCGAAGCTAACGAACGAATGCCGACTTTCAAAGATGGCGGCCCTTTTATTATGTCAGAAACGACGACCCACTAAAATTGTCTATTATTCCTTATACTATTACCAAAATGTTTCATACCACTAATTCAATCTGACAATTATATTACAAGTCTGCTATTCTTAAGTTTCTGTCGTCTTAATTACGAAGACTGACAAAATTATACATTGGATATTCAACGTGCGTTAACTTGAACGTTTAAGAGGCTCTTTTGAAGAATAATACTTCCCTTCTTATAAAGACATAATTACTTGTTAAACGGAATTGAATGGTGATAAATATGACATTAAAATTAATGTATTTGTTATACATTGTATATTTTATCCTATATTTTTAAATATTAACAATGGGTATTCAATCATCAACAAATCATCAACTTGCCCTTGTCCCTACGGAGGGCCGGCACAATACGTGCTGCTCTTCCATACATCTCTATTAACCGTCATATCTGAATCCACTCCCTTCTTAAGCATATCCTCTTTCACACAATCCATCCACACTTTCTTCTGTCTTCCTCGACCTTTGTAACCATACACATTCAATCCTAACACTTACTGGTTTATGTCCCCATCCTCTCGTCGCATAACATGTCCATACCACGCTAATTTCATACCAGTTTATCTAATATCAAATTGTTTATATTGTAATTTATGTTATCTACAAGAAATGAATTATTCGCTCCTAGTCTCGATAAAGGAATGATCTGTTTTAAAAGTTCTGTCTACAAGGATTTAATTCATTCGCATCCTGTAAGATCTTGAGCACGGGTCACCGACAAAGGGGACGAGAATTACGTGACTCTTTGTGAGAGAATGTCCTATAAATCTCTACGGTACCTACCGTTTGCAGCAATTGAAAAAATCAGTAAAGGAATAAATTCTGAACGGTCCTCGCGATGCGATTGGCATGGCCATATCGACTGCGACTGCATAGGATCATTTGAATACTTGCTTTTGTACACTGGATTGAAGAAGGTTTTTGTTTGATAAGTTACCTAAACCAATAGTTCGGATATTTGATAACAAGTGACAAATTTTATATGTGTATAGTAGTATCTCATACAAGTTTATTTCATCGTTGCTAATTACACAAAGGTATGTAAGTTAATAAGTTGAAGAACCCAGATTTCTAATACTTAGCTAATTCAGTATTGTGTTATCAAATTTATGTAACAATTCAGGCGTTTTTAATGTATGTAGAAAGTTAAGAAAAAAGGGAAAATTGATTGAGAAAAGATGAAGGCCTAATGCCTGTACTCTATTCTTAGTGATTTTTATTACGTAACCGGCCTATCAATATACTTTTTTGCTATTAAAAATACGAATTGATATTACTAACGATAAAACGGTACGCAGTGCCGATCGGGACGTGTACGGCTATCGGCAATTTGACAGTGACTGATCGTTGTTAACTTGTACCCCCACTCTCCCCCTCCAGAAGTTTACCATTCAAAATCAAAACCCGACATTTTTCTTCCGAGAAATAATTGATTCCTTCTTTAAAATCAAGGTTAATTAAGACACATATTAACAAAAAGTGGGAGTTTCTAAGTTAACCGTTCATAAGACAAAAGAATGTTGAATTTAACTCTATGATCCAGACATAACAAAAAATTCCAACTCCTTATAAATAGTGACAACACCACTATCTAACTATAAACCATAACTTACAAAACCCCGCCTTGACTTTTGTAATAACTAACGGATGCAACATCGCCACAGAGTAACCAAAAGAAAAAAGCCAACGCAGCTTATCCTAGAGTCAATAGAAGTCAAACAAAAGGCATGGAGGAAATAAACCGCAGTATAATGATAAAAACGCCCGCACTATCCCAGCCTTAATGCCAGTTTCACACGAAGACAGAACTAGGTAGTCTAGTGAGACAGTGCAGTACTGCTAATTTTAAAACGATTCCACTGATCATAGAACTCATACATATTGATACGGAATGTCATCCCTTTCATTCCCTTTAATAAGATAGAGACAACATGTAACAAAACAAGTGTAACGGCAGTTGACAGCGAAACAGAACAGTATTGCTTAGTCAGTAAGTACGCGGTCAAAAAGTAGTAGTACTACACTGTCCTACTGCAGTGGATCACTGTTGTGCTCCCGTGTGAAACTAGCATAAAGCTCTCGGTTGAGGCGGGCCATAGTTTTTACTAGCGAGGCGTGACCTTTTTGCTTAGCAGCCCCGAGCTTGCATCCGGATTTGCATCCTGCACCGAATGGACTCTGAATAAAGATGCGGCAGCCGGTTCTTTCAATTTATACAAAAATTGATCTTTACTCGCAGCTTTGTCTTAGTTTATGTTGTAAAGCTGACTTCTCCAAGGAAATTGAAAATATGAAACATTGCAATAGAAATGTGTGAAGAATTAATCAACAAGCAAAGCTGAGAAGTAAATTAAGTGAAAGATAAGTAGTTTAAACATGAAAATCACTTAATTAGAATTATTAACTTCTTTTTCTGTAGAATATCAGACGGAATTGTGGTAAAATACCTTACATTGTAAAACATGCGAAAAACTAAAATAGACATAAAATCGGAACCAAAATCTCCGAAATGTTATAAACTAAACAAATGGTCTAATTCATTTCAGAGGTAATCAATCAATATTTAAACAAAAAGCGGGTTTGAAGGTGCCCGGAACTGACTTATCGGGCGACTATCTCTTTATAAATATTAACGAAAACGCCGGTAGAAGGCGACATGATTCAATGTTAGCGATATACGAAGTGAAAGCGGGTACGAATGAAACGAAAGAGATACCAGGACAGCAGGACGTTGACGTCACTTTTTATATCAACGCAAACAAAGGACTAGAAGAACTATTAAAGAAAGAATAAAAAGTATGCACGTTAAATATGAAAGAGAATTTACGAGCAGCTAAGAACTCTCAAAGAATAGAATTATATTTCTGCGATTAAACTTTTATTTTACATTCGACGATGGTAAGCATACAGATAAACCAGGATTTAGTAAGTTTACATCATAAATAACAACTTTCGGAAATTACCTCACAAACTTAAACATAATACAAAATAATTCTTCACATAAATACGATAATCCAAATTCATAGTTCTATTAAAAACACACAAACAATTAACGTTAAAAGCATTAAATTTTTGTTAAATATTTGTTTTCTATCAATTTACTAGAGTTAAAATAACAAAATACATCCCGCTTATAAGTAACCGGAAATGCTATTGATGAAACAAAAGGATGTTTACAAACGTAAACACCGGCCCGCCTTAATTAAAAAGAAAAATGAACAAAGATTTTTCGATTCGTTCCGTTTCTCTTAAGCCAATATTCATTCGTAAACAATCGAGTGCAGCTTTGAAATGAATAAATAAGATTAAAGCTGTCGGATGAATATTTCCGAGTAGAGGAACTGGCAAGAGGGCGTCAGAGGCAGCGAGGCGTGAGTCCAGTCATTCGGACGTGACCGTGACTTACACGCTCCACACCCCACACTGTCTGACAGTCTTTTGACTATAAGAATCAGTTCCAGGGGAATTATTGGCATATTCGTTCTTGTAATAAAAACATTTTAACCAATTGCCTTACAGGGGCTAGTTACACTACAGTTGGCAAAGATAAATTCCCTTCCATAGCAAATGAACCTAAAATTATACTTTAAGAAGTATTCTACTTTCGAAATGGTAAGAGCACTGAACGAAATCGTTACTTCTTTTTACTTATACACGAAATAAAACAAAGTTTTTTAACATTCGTAAGGCTTCATTTCTTTCGACTCAATTAAAAAGTTTCTTCCTTTAGTAATAAGGAAAAAAAATAACAAATTCCACAGTTGTCATCGAAGGGAAATTTAAGTTTGCGTAAACTCTTTTCATTTCGTCACTTTGCGAATCTGCGATCGGTACCATTTGTTACTGGGCTTCGGTACACGTCAGCGGTCGAACAATTGAAAGGGGCTTGTAGGCATTCGGGTTCGGCATTGTGTGCCGCGACTCCACAGACAGACCGGCCCCAAAAGGTTCAGTAAAGGAACTCCTTTATACTCGCGATCAATTTGCCGAAAGATATCGAAGTAAGCGAGCAATGTCATTTTATCAATTGGACACCAAACAAATCGTTTACGATACGAGTAGAGTCAAAGAAAAAGAGGAAAACTGTTTCTCATGTTATTTCTTACATCGTTAACAACATTAATTACGGCTAAAAGTTCTCTTGTGTTAGTTTCTATTTAACTCTAGATAAACAAGTAGATGTTTTTGAAAATGATTTTTTTTCTATATTGGGTGCACAGAGCGTTTTCACATAAATATTGTGACTGGAGGACTTTTTGTCAATTTACTGCAGAACCCTAAACATATAAATAAACGGTCAAACGACTAACAGTATCCAAATAGAATAGATAACGATTTTAGAATATCAAGTCGTGTACACTGTCTGGGGGTAGTCACCCGGGCGCAGCGCAACTGTCTGCCGGCCCTTTATTTACCAAATCCACAATAGCTATTGTATGACTAACTTTTACATTGTGGACGAGTTACGACTGAGTGAAACTGTACATTCTAGCATTATTGTTTACACTTAGCTAAAAGTAAATAGTGATAGATACTTAAATAACTTCTTACTTTAACAACAACATGCTATAATAACAGTTTCAAAAGATTCCGGCACAAGAAATGATTGTTTTTGCCCCGATATTTCACACTAATAGAGCATAATTCGAAGTGTATATTGCCAAATTCTATAAAGAGCAATCATGGTGACTCGAACGAGCTCTGCTCCACGACCGTTGCTTTAATTGCAGACGCTGTGAAAGGTCCTCCGTCAATCTTTATTAACCCGCCAATATAATCGATTGGTTGGACTAACGAACTAACTTCACTCATTCGAGTGGCTGGAGCGATTTGTGTAAATTGAACTATTGATTAGACTCCCTCTTCCGTGACTAAGATATGAGATATCGTAAGTTTCTATCGGATTCTAGATATTGATAACCAAGCAATTTTGATCTTGGATTTTACACTTTTTTGTAAATTTGCACGAAATCCTATACTTATACTAAAAGATAATGGACGTATTGAATATATTGATAAAAGCAAGGAATTAATTTTACAAATTATGGCCTTTTTTTAATAACAATTTCCTAAGGTTTTCATTATATTACCATAATTGGATTTTTTCTACGTAAAGTAGTCAAAAAAGATAAAATGAAATCTAAAAAGTCAGTTACATTTGTTGATTGCGAACAGAACATTTCAGAATTTCCCGAAATAGAGGTTAGAACAGGAGTATCGATTGCGTTAAAGGCTAAGATAGCTGCTATTTGATCTTTATCTTTTATATTGCTCTACATAGCCAACAGTCTTAACCATAATCGTTAAAGTTCTCTTATTGCAAGCAGTTAGGAACGGATTTCACGTGGCTAGTGTAATTAACTGTTTTCACAAACTTAAATTTGATTTTGATCAAATTTTTAACTTTGTTTAATAACTTATCCTAATCAACTTCCAGAGTAGATATTAGAATTCTGTACAATATTATTAATTATCCGAACTATACAACCGTATAAAAGAATCTTAAAACATTCAATATTCTATTGAATAGAATATAATAATTATAAAGATAACTTAAAGATTATTCAACTTAAAGAGAGAATTGATTTATCGTTAAGATAACTAACATGAAAAGAATGAAATGGAAAAGTCGATCAAGAAATTCCTCTATTCCAATATTTCAATGAAGTTTGTCAAAAAGATGATCGATCAGTTGAACGATAGAGCGACTGAATAAGAGATCTACTAATAATAACATTGTCAGAGTCCATTGTCCGTCGGGTTGACCCAATTACGATCCGCGAACACCACATTGAAGCGAAATTGTTCGATCTGTCTACGGAAATTAAATTTTCTGAATACCCGTTCGTTCCGTTTGATAGCGAAAGTGTCCTCGACCACTAAACATAGATCCCCGACATCGTAAACATCTATAGAAATTTCTAGAAATATTTCGATATTTTTATCACAATGCAAGAAATAGATTATCCATTTTCTAAATATGATTCGTTTTGTATCTAGTTATGTGACACAAATCAAATAATAAAATAACTTATAAAATTAATTGATTCCAAAACATATATAGGAAAACATAAAGACATGATCATATGAAACTCAATAAGGTTACATAAATATTAACTTTGACCGTATGCTTGGTTGACTGGTTTAGACGCAAAAATGGGTATTCGTGTCACTTAAATCAAGATATATGGCGCAGTCAATGCGTAATTTATGTGATTCAAATAGCGAAAAGAATTGGTCTCCATCTGGTACATTCGATTGAACAATAACGCGTTATCATTGTAAATGACAGCTCATTTAATAGCTCCATGATACCGTATGACAAGACATAGATCGATGATAAACATTATTGTTCTCTGAGATTACAATTAAATTCTATGAGGAATATTCTAAAGAGCTCACGTTGTATTGGTCTTGTACTATATGGGGTCGGGTATTGTGGATTCATTTGTTATTTTGGGAGGACCGCGGAGTGATCACTTGGCAACTAGGGAAGTATTGTCGGCCCTGAAGGCATTGTGTTTTTTCCGCTGACGTAGCATTTTTTCATCAAACGTTTCGGGGGTCTTTTGTAAGTTCGATACTGTCGGATATTGATCTGCAAGGCGTATACTCATCCTGTGAGTATTTTTTTTCTATTTTCAATCGAGCAAAAGAAGCGTTTAGATGATGGCTCCTAAAAATAATTTACGGGAGTAATAATTAAAGTTAAATAAACTTCTAGAACGGAGACAAATTAGATAAATAATATCGAAGTAAGCTAAGTCATAGACTTATGATTAGGTAGTACCATAGACATTAGGTACCATTAACGCCGTGACTCCTGTGACTAAGTGCAAGTGCAATTGTCCTGTTAGCCGAGAATACAAACAATGCGGGGCCCCAATCAAACGGACCGGATGGCCGTAATTAAGATCTGCGCTACAGTAATTTGAGGGAGGCGAGATCCTAACGGTTTTGTTACAGCAAACTTTTATAATCAAAAGATTGTAACATTGTTTTTTAAAAAAGGCGTTAAAAGATGAATTTAAAAATATGATTTTCCAAAGAACATGTACTGCCATTATATTAAAAAAAAACTGATCCGTCCTAAGTTATGATTCAAATTTAAATGCTAAAGCTTGTATGTGAGCTTAAGTATATTTGTACCAAAAAACAAGTGAAAATAATTTTCGATTCCCACAGTGAGTTTCGTAAATTGTTTGGGAAAAGTTCACCATAAACTTCGATATTTATCTAGCCCATATTTTTAGACGTCCAGCGTGGCGGCGGCCCCCAGGAAATACGTCGCCGAAATTATAATGGGTGCGGTTTGGAAACAATTCACGAACTTTACGTTCCCTTTTTTTGTTCATACCAGAAATTTATCAAGAAATTATTAATAGAAACATGTTTTTTTATTCTACATTTTTTAACTTTAACCCTGACAGAATATGGCTGTTGAGGTCCTGTATTAAAAGATAAGCTAAATAAATATGACTTTCGTACTGGCCACTAACACCTCGACGTTATTGCTCGTCATATAAATAAAAAAAATATCAGGCTGAAAGAAATGAGCGAACGAGCGCTGTCGTTTTATTAAACGTTTTTCCATCGCCGGCCGTCGTTCACCGCCATGTGCCAAACAGCTGCCGCTCTCCATTTTTTTACCAGCTCCAACTTTTGACCCCACTTTGTTGCGATCATTCATGTGGGAATGGTTTTTATAGAAAAGTTTCAAACTAAAAACATTCTTAATTCCATACACGTAAGTTTGATAAACGCTCGTTAGCTGTGGTTTACTTTAAGTGGATGTTATTGTTATGGCTCTAAACTAATTGGTCGATATTCTATTTGAAAAAATTTAAATAGACTTTTTTAATTTCAGTCATCACGTTTACATTTTTAATCACCATATTAGAGAAAAGCTTTAACTAACTGCCAGCATTTGACAAGAAATTACGCCTGATTTTGTATTCTATGAAGGTAATTTCTACGACATAAATCACACATTTTTTATCACACATATTTTGAATGACTTGGAATTTTGTAAACTACAAATTATAAAAAATAAAATCCTCGTTATAAGTGAGGGCTAAACGGATTATTAAGTCTTTTGATAGTTAATATTTGTAGAAGAAATAATAATACACATTTAAGGTCAATTTTTATTATCACCTGAAGCACGGACATCTAAAAGTAATAAATAACAAATAAAAACGTAATCAAGTCGAAATAACATTGTCGTTTATGTTGTGGTAGTAATTTATTACTAACAAACAGTGTATAATAAAACTATATGACAGATTAGAGAAAATTATTTATGGTAAGGAATAAGGTTCGAAACCGCGTAACGGCCGTAAGTTGAAATGGAACCCCCGGGAGGAGGTCGTTCCTAGGCAATTACATGTGACGGGTGTCGTAAAAAGCCACATTCATAACGATATGACTTCAGACTTCGTCCTATATAACATATCATAAAAACAAATACAATGTTATTAAGCTACATATTTTTAAACAACGGAGTTAATTAAATCTGCTCTAACTCGGACCAGATAAACGACACATGGATTATTGGACATTCATTGCAAAGAAAGCAAGCGCTCTTGACAACACGAGAATGTAGTGTGACGAAGCACTAAATTATTATAAATCGTTATCGACCAATTACGTTATTTTGAGTTTATAGCAGCTAATGTCAACGTCAACACCAGAAAACATTGTTTCAATGATATATTTACGTTTGCAAATTTTCGTCCGGTTTCTCATTTGCTACGTCCATTTAATAAAATAAATATAATCCATACAGCGATTATTCCTTCGTGGAGGAAAATAATAGAATTCTCTGTCAGATAATCGACAGACCTCAGATGACGTTTCCACGGCGTCTGAATAACGTTTTGATATCTCGGAAAGTTATCGAAACTTCTTGTCGGAACTAATCCAATGTCACTAAGGAAGTAAGTAAGCGTAAGTTTAGCCGGTAACAGGAAGTGTGTCCAAAGTTACGCCGCCTCCCAATGAACTCGACATTACGGCTTCATTAGTCATCAGTCTTGGGGTATAGTGGAAAACATCATTAGATTATTTGTCTCGCTTTAACACTTATTAATTCGTCGTTTAGATTAAAGATACTAGAGTTACAAGACGCGTAGGCGTAGGTCCTAATAATCAAATTGTTCGTTGTACGAATCGTTGTGTTTGAAAAAAACTTTAAACTGATTTTCGTACACAAAGCGTATGTTATAAATTGAGAGATTAGAATTTTTCAATATATTTTCATAAGCAAAAGTAGATAAAAAACGAGGAAGGGCTCGATAAAGGAAAATAAGATACCACAAATCCCTTTTTAGAAAAGTTCGTGCGCCCTATAAAAGTCGTAATAAAAAACCAAAGGGAATACAGTTTCTTACTCGTATAGTTAAAGCGGATGGCACATTGTTTACATTTCTCTAATACTAATATTTTTGGGCAAAATTCGGTCGAACACAAAATATATAAAAACTACACGTGTGTAGGCTGCTTTAGTGAAACAATCGAAGTAATAATTTACAAGTAAAAATCGTTTTTGATTTCACCACAATATATCAATCATCATACATCATTTCAAGTTTTTATTTATTCGGTTTACCAAATTAAAATCAAATAGTTTGATAACAAACAATATTTCACATTTATAACTCAATTTTAATTTGCTATGTGAAAGATCTATTTTGAACGACTGCTTAAATTATTTTTCGTTTAAATGAAGTAGGTATCGATCTCATAAGGCCAGCTATTGTATTGAATAATTTATTGCTTTTAAAACACCCAACTACATATGCACTATTAAAATATATCTTACTTTTTACTAATATTATAAATTCAAAAGTTTAGATGGATGGATGGATAGATGGATGTTTGTTAGAGTTTGTAACCTAAACTGCAAAACGGATCTCAATGAAATTTGGCTCATATGTAGAACGTAGTCTGAAAGGACACATAGGCTACGTTTCTTTCTTATTTCACGCGGACGAAGTCGGTAGCGAAAGCTAATATACTTATAATCAGACATACTCTAATAAAACTTATTGCAACAAACCACACTATTACCGAACTATAAATCAAAAATATATAATAGATGTTTACGATAATCTCACAAAATATCAGGAACATCACAATTTCCTATTTCATTAATAATTGATACCTACTTTTATATCTCAAAGTAAACATGGTAAAGTCTACTTTATAATACCATGTCCAAGGAACAATAGTAAAATAGACATATCAAATATATCATCAGAAAAAATATATCAAATGCATTTAAAAACTTTCATCGGCTATACCGATAGCATAGGTTATTTCGGACCGCCACCGGTAGCAGACGTCTACCTAAATATAGACCAATCGATATTCAACACGATATGTAATATAGAATTTTGTAGCTAATAATGTAAGCATTAGTGCTCATCTATCGACTATTTTTATAGATTTAATTACATATCAATTCTTTAAGTTCAAAAATGTAACGTCAGTGGTCCTTGTTGATAATCTATACTAATATAATAAAGCGTAAACACACACTTCTTTGTTGCCTAAGATGTCAACAATTACAGNNGTCACGCTTTAGGCTATATATTTTCACGCCATTAAACTTGGGGGTTAATATTTTGGATAAAAATCCTAATGAGGGAAAGAAACCATGAGTTGCTGCCAACATCAAAGAAGCCAGATTGCCATAGTTTGTCATCATGTCATGTCATTTTGACATTTGCAATTGATAATTTGATAAAATGAAATAAAGTTTTTATATTTTCACGCGGACAAAGCCGCATGGGAACAGCTGATTCTATAATATTTATTTATAACTGATCTAGTTTCCAGTCTGAAAGCAGTAATTGTTTTCAACATTTGCATTGTATTTTAGTCTCATACTTAGAGACTGTGATGCATAATACATGAATTATAAATATTCTGCATCTTCATTAATATTTAATCTTTTAATGCTATTTTACACTTTTATCCTACAGTAAGTTACACAAAACTCCACTTAGTAAAAGTTCTTAGAAAAAGTATTACAATTTTAAATAGAACTGCAGGGGTGGAAGTTGGTATTAATTATGAAAGCGGGAGTCATTAATTAATCAAATGGCTTCAAACTACTAAGTTTATAACAAATAGAATCATCGCGCTCATCGGTCATTGAACTCTGTCAAGTTCAAGTGTACAGGAGAGCTGTGCGATCGTTTATTTTTAGTGCACATTTACTCTACTCCTTCGTTTTTTACACCCGTTTCCTGCAACCGCACCCTGTCTCAAATAGTCGCACTGCATAAAATGTTAGTTATTTGTAGCACAAAGCAATGTTGGCAAAGATAACAGGAGATAATCATGCGTACATTTTTTAATTTGAATTCTGTCAATGCAGATGTGTGTAGACATCGGTCATTTCGCTATTAACCAGTTCAAATTGCCATTAGCTCTTTTGCTACAAAAACATTCTCTAAACTTTCGTGAGACATTTTATAACTAATTATTTTACGGCGTTACTCACGTCTAATTTCTTTCCGGTGACGGCACCGACCAGTTTCAGACCCTGCGGGGGTCCTTCTTCAGTGCGAGGCGCGACGCGACCGCGAAAAAAGCCCACTAACACTCGCCCTGAAGAAGGACCCCCGCAGGGTCTGAAACTGGTCGGTGCCGTCACCGGAAAGAAATTAGACGTGAGTAATGCCGTAAAATAATTAGTTAAAAAACATTCTCATACAGACCTTATAAGCGTAAATTTCTAAACAAGATTATTGATATTTCTGAAGCAATAATTTGAACTAGCAACCTAGTCATTGTAGCGACGAATCTGCTTTCACATTTATTAAAGTTTCAAATGTAATAGCAACTAATAAAGATTTCATTATCATTTTCTATTAGCATATATCAACGTAGGTTCTATATCTATGTTTTGAATTGTTTCTCGTTGGTATAAATCCTGTTTATAAGATTTCTTGAGTGTACTTTATATGTTTAGTTAGAGCCAAGTCGCTTGACACCAGTAAGTAGTGCGTGTTTATTGTAACAGATGTTCAAGACCACATGTGGCTATCTAAATATGTCTCCGTATAAAGGCCTATTGTTCCACAGAGACTGGCTGAAATAAAGTGCTATTATACCGTACTTATTGTTGCGTCCGGCGGACAGACAAGATAAAGTTTGTTTATCTTTATACGGGGAATTAGTGTTAAAACTAGCGCTTTGACGCAAACTAGAAGTAAGGGAAAACTACGCAAATATCTATGAAATAAAGACAAATCTTTTCGATTGGATAGTATATTTGAAAAAGCTTATCTTGCTAATATTATACATGCGAAAGTTTAGATGGATGGATGTTTGTTAGAGTTTGTAACCTAAACGACTGGACTGATCTCGTTAAAATTTGGCATAGATGTAGAGAATAGTGTGAGAGAACACATAGGCTATTTTTGTTTTTTTATTTAAACTCACGCGGACGAAGTCGCGGGCGAAAGCTGGTTAACTTATAGTTAAGGGTGTAGTGAATGTAATAAATTATAATGGATGATCTATGCAATCTGATTATAGTTTGAGATTAGTTGGAACTTATTAAAAACCAAATAAAGATGTCTGTCTTGTTACCTTTCTATAAAAGGTAATGGATGTATATCAAATAGAAGAAAAAAGTACCGAGCATCTGCTAATAATATCCTTTGCAATGGCGATCTAAATAAATCGTTAAATTGAAAGCGATAGAAAGTTCCCTTATGACGTTTTTTTTTCAACAGATGAAAGCGTATTGGTACCCCAGGCTTAGCTTTGTTAGCGTCGCACAATGCACCACCTGCCTCATTACGAGACTCTACAAAATACGTACTAGCTATACTAATACTGGCAGTCAACAAACGTTTCTATTACACGGAAAAAAAATATTTCATCGTTTTACTAAAGAATTTTATAGATATAGACTCCTATGATTTCTTAACAGTTAATATTATTGCATTCTCTTATGGACTTTTTGACAATAGATTAGAACATGTTTAACAAATACTTCCTGTCTTAAGATTTGAAACTAATCGATTAAATATTAGGTAGTTATTAATTAATTAGTATGAAGAGGACTGTCCAATAAATTGAGTTAAAAAGAAGTGAAAAATTATAAATTCGCGTTCAATCCCAACAAAGAAATACCTAAAAGAATATTAATATTATCCATTGTTCATCGAAAATCGTAAACACAACGTCGACTTAATATCACATTCATTGACTTTTAAGTCACAAAAGCGATCGCAAAATCTCGCCACTTGTCGCACAAAGCAAGCATAGTCGCGCGCCACCTGCCTTTGAAAAGCGTAGAGCTTAAACCGCCAGAGTTCCCTATACACTGGTCGAACCATACATTTGATATACTTTGAAGCTCTACTCATTGGCCCATTTCTTACGACCCATTGACTCCGGACCATTCATTGCTACCTTTTCAAAGGTTTTAAATGCGGCCCGCTGCAAATGAGAAAATGCATGTTAGTAATGAGCAAAACAAAATGGCGGCTATCACTCGTACTAAGTGAAAATACATTAACATTTCCCATTACTAGATAATGTAGGATTAAAACAGTATATGCTTAAAGTGCTATAAAACATAGAATACGTAACAAATTTTAATGTTCCCTGAGCATATTTTAGAGGTAAAAATTTCACTTGTGTCATTATATGGCTTAAAAACTGGTAAACGCTAGGAAAAAGGATCTCAATACAATAATAGCATCATTTCATCATCAACTTGCCCTTTTCCCTTATGGAGGGTCGGCACAGTATGTGCTGCTCTTCCATATATTGCTATCAGCCGTCATATCTGAA
>LD688973.1:2051566-2072804 GCA_003118335.3 Papilio memnon | reverse complement strand
ATACACATTCTTAACTTTATCCATCCAATATAGCAACATTTGACAAGACAATATATTAGCGCACACTTAAATATATTTGTTTGTTATAATCAGGCGTTTGACTAGATTCAAATATATGTCAACTTCCAAGTGTAACAAATACAAACATTGATGATTTGAAGTTCTAAAAATTATAAAGTTCATAGCTTGATATGAAATTATACGAGTATTTTAATTGAATTTAAAATGTTCCGTTAAAGGTGTGACCTTACAAGGTTTTATGAGCCTATTAATAAAAAAAAACATTTGAATCGCGTCGACTTTACCACTTTTACGGTTGACATAACTCGCAACTACGACCCAGTTTACTTTGAATTCTTACTTAATTAGAGAAATGTTTGCATAGAAAAAGTAGAAACAAACGTTGGCTTCAATAAAGTTAATGCGAATTTTCAAAGAAAAATGAGATATTAAATATGAACATGCGTATTTGACTTACATTGTTCAGAACAACGAAGAATATTAAGAACTTTTTGTTTGATTATAATATTGAACTGAACAAAGATTTACATAGGGAAATTACAAAATCACTAAGAAACGAGACTTAATAATTTCTGTTTATTTAAAAGGAGTCTCGTACTAATTATCTTTTTAATAAGGAAGTCTTTTAGTAATACACGGCGCACAAAAGTATTTAATTCCAAGCTGAATGGCGCAGTAGAAATTTGTAACTATGCGCAAACCGACTGCAGCTCCCCCCAGTGCGCTCATTATTAGCTTCCTTTTAATCCCGGTTTAAAAACTGCATGACAATGAGCAAGGCACACTCCCGGGACCGGCTTTGTAAAAAACGCCTTTCCTTTCCATTGCGCATTGAGTATTTGAACAAATATTTTTATTACTAAACCAATGTTTGCCTTGTCCTCATCAACGAGGGTTGGGTCGGACATGCATTCGATGCCCACCTTTTACTTCTATCCAACCCTATTGCGAATTAAATGACAACCGATTTAACAGAGACCGCTTTCACTGGTCATGTAACGCCTTAAAATAATGCTAAAGTTTGTACTCGATTTGTTTACCGCAAAAAGATTTTGGGACGCAACTAGTTATTCCTAGAACGACACGGTTTTTAAAGAAAACATTCATGATGTTGTTGTAACTTTAAAATTAATACTGCCGTTAAAATATGACAGGATTCTTTTTCGCACTACAAAAGTTATAATCGTAAGGTTAATCTCCAATAAAGAACAACGTTGACTGAAAACAAAAAGAGTCGAAATTTTGATTGCAGTGCAAACCGAAACGGATCCCCCAAAACGGCGCACTAAAAGAAATTAATCGGCGTGTCCAAAAAAATAAAACAAAGGGAACCATGAATCCCGCACTGGGCGAAGACAATATATTGCGTCGTCATAAAGTTGTGCCTCTCCCGCCAGGCGGCGCCAGCGGCAGCCCTCCGCGCCCCGCACGCACGTGCGTTACTGCCACTCGTCTGCTTCATTCAAGACATCACTCGCTAACCGAGAACATACTTTATCACCTTATCCTAAGGTGCACATCTCAATATCAATCTTTAAGAGATATGTTCCAAACGATAACTCATCTTATTTCTACACATTTTAGTACAATTTGCTTTGACACTCCATCGCATTCCTGTCGACTTAAGCGATCGCGTCGTCGATGAATGTTTGAACTTTTGTCCTTTTTTGATTAGCGGTTATAGTTGCGGCTCCCTCGGCATTCTTATTAAGCAGTCTGACTTCAGCATATTGCATAAACAACTTATCCTTGAAATAGATAACTATTGGCACATTTGAAATGTAATTACTTATTGCAATTATAGGTTATCTTCTAAAAACAGTTATACTATGCGTCCTAAATATGAATGTCACTTTTAGTATAAGGTCCAAAACTAAACTAACTACTACCTTACGTGTAAATGTTACTGGAACTTCTGTTAATAAGAGTATATACAGGAGTGGTCGGTAATAAAGAACGTAGAGTCGTTGCGGTATTATGCACCCCAACCACAAAGGTTCCCCAGCGTATTGGTCCCTGACGTATAACCCAAT
The DNA here is from genome assembly GCA_003118335.3 of Papilio memnon. NCBI lineage: Eukaryota > Metazoa > Arthropoda > Insecta > Lepidoptera > Papilionidae > Papilio > Papilio memnon. Next base: position 2,070,750 of record LD688973.1, on the reverse strand, counting down.
AAATACCCACAAGCTAGAATACGACACGTACAAAACATTCCACAGTATAAAAGCATTATCCAGTAACGTAATTTATTTATACCTCAGGTATTACCTGAACGGTTATTTTATGGTTCCACTTAAACGCTCAATAATCCAAGCAGTTAAATCATAAAAGAGGGTGTCGGAACCCATAATGTACTTCCATAAACGTTAAAGAATAAGGTTTTAGATGGAAACAGCTACTCCAACCACGACCAATAAACATTAATCATACTTTTTTAATTTAATTCTCCGGTAACCCTTGTACTATTCAAGGACCTTATGAAGGGTAGAAAATTTATTAGTTATGTAATATCACGTTTAGATAATAAATCAAACATTTCAAGACTGTCAGTCTTACAAATAAATACATTAGGTACAGTCGGGGAATCTGACGGTGTTCCACCATACAAACTACAATCTTATAAACATTTTGAAACGAGACGCGGAATAAAAATCAATACAAAGCAAGTTATATGTGTCTATACGAAAAAAAAACTCGATTAGTGATACACGGCTAGTTTCTTTTTAATACTATACCTTCGTATACACTACTCACTGCTATTTAATTAGTTTTTTGTAGGAAGAAGCGGCGTTTGTCTCGTTGCAATGAACAAGGCAATTTTGCCTAAAGTCGAACACTGCGCATTTCCGCAACTGTAGGAATGTGCCGTATACTAATTTTAAAATATTATTTAGGTTATATTACACGTAAAGGATTTATCTTCGTTGGTTAATAAAGAAAATCGATGGACTCTCCACCCATTTAGTATTAGTGCGTAAGTATAGTGGGAGTGCAGTTAACGCGAACACTGACCTTACTCAAAAGTGAGTCATCGGAAACCGTCTCGGAGAAATTTCTGCATCCAATTTCCTACCAATACTCGCCTCGACAACCCACATAGAACCGGTCCGTGTTAGCGGTACAGTCTGACAATAGCAATATGAATCTATAAATTAATATTCCTATGTAAGTCATTTATACGTTTCTCAAAGGTTTAGTAAGGTTGTCAAAACAATTTTCCTATTACCCAAATACAAAAAAATGTTTTTCGTTGTTTTTTTGACATCGTGGAATTCCAACGCATGCGTTTTGTAGTTTATATAAATAAAGTTAGACTAAAAAAATTATAAGTCGCATTAAAATGGCGAGTACTCCCCCAGAGGCACTTTACGGTGAATTTGTATTCTTTGATTGCGCACTTAGCCGGAAGTTGCCTTCATTATCGCTTCGCATTTTGTACACAATTTGCACAAATTGAAACTGTACCTGGTACAACACTTCTAGAATAATAAGTTATGTCCTTATTTCACACACTAATTGAAACCGTAACGTTATCCAAATTAGGTTATTGCAATCACAATCTTCGGAATCAATCCGTTTTGTAGATAACAATGAATTTTGTTAACAATACACTTCTATTCGGTTTTGCTTCTGTTAGCTTTATTATTTTTTATCTAAACATGAAAAAAGAACCTAAAAAATAGCATTTTAAATCGATTCTTACGTGTTTTCCTTATGTTAATCTGTATTTAATTTGCTTTCTTATTATTTGACTTTTTTTTTTAATAGATGAGTACCAAAAGAGTCACTACTGTTAATTAATTTCCATAGGAACCTTTGATCGTTTATTAACCACAGAACGCGCGGTCATCCCACCCTTCTGGTTTCAATTGCTAGATCACATTACTGAAGAGGTGTTGACACGTTACGAGTGTCTCCACATCAAACAACTCAACTATAGACGTGTAATTAACTCGGACAATTAGCGCTAACTCAATAATATCAATTTCGAGTTTAATCGATTTATGACTTCGATTGAATTCAAATCGATTGCAATTTTCACATATGGTAAAACGTATTTCAAAGGATGTATCAACATAAAATTAGCATTTTAAATCGAAGTTCACAAAGACCGGATACAACGGCAATTCAGGATATGTACTCGTCGCATTTGTGTCTAGACTTGACGACAGTACATTTCCTTAAATTGACAACATTCCCTTATGAATGGACCGACAAACCAAGTAGGAATGTTATAAAACGGCCGTCGAATTCTTTTGCACACCATACCCGTAGCTGAATTTGCGGTACCTAAAGCTACTCGTATATTACTAATCCGGGCGTAACATTGCAAAACGCAGAATAAACTGCTGGCTTTGTGTTGCACTAATGAGAGGCACGTGGCCCGTCCCCCGCAATGCAGACTGCACAATAAAACAATAGCACTACACTACATTTGTACACCATCCCTTTATTCCTGCAGGATGAACTGTCGCGTGACTGTGACTCGTAGCCAACGTACCCACGCCAAAACTTAAGGGACAAGTCTGTTTATTCTATTTAAAGAAAAACAGTTCTCGCGAAACATTCTTATGAAGAAGTGCTGTGCTCTATGTGTGGGATTGGTAACTTACTCTATGATGGCCATTTCTACAAAATTAACGAAATTCAGCTGTTTTAAATGGATTATTTTAAATTAAACAAAACTTTTTTTTCGTCCAAGTGTCGTTAACGTGCTTATATTATTTTGTATATCATAATGCAGCCTCATAAAATGTGCACAATATTGTTAAGTTTAAGTATTTTCAGATCTTACTAAACTTTAAATTGACATGCACGTAAAGTTCAATGACTCCATGTTAGATAGCAGTGTTGTCCCACTTTAAACTCTATCAGGTTCCAATACGATGTATGTCTTGCATAAACAATTACACTTTAAGTTCATTTCAGAGAAAGAAATCTTCAAAACACTAATAAACATTCCTTCTGAAAGCATTTCAGATCGCAACATTTTCAAAACTAACTCTTGCAATGTTTGTAAGCAAGTTGCCGTCAATCACAACAACATAAACATGGGTAAATAAGTGACGCGAGCGTTTGTGTCGATGCTCGCATTACGTTCCTGTTATAAAGAGGATAGCATCGTGTCCACCGGCGTTTTTGGGTGTTGAATGTTGACCAGCACTTACCTAATTGCGCGAAGACTTTGGGCCTGACATTCTCCTGCCAGGCGGCGGCGGCAAGGGCGAGCAGCGCCGCGAGCAGGGCACAACGGAGCACGATCATGGCACTAGTCACAAGTCGACATCACTCGGGAACACTCGCGAAGCGTGGAACGCAGTACGAACGAGCGGGGCACAAGGCGGCCGGCGGCGGACTGGCGGCGGCGGGCAGGGGGCGGGGGGCGAGCGCGGGACGCGCGTGCGCTGGCGGCGCCCCGCGGTCTCGCATGCGTGGGGCTGCGGAGTGCGGACCTCGCACGTGACGCAGCCCTCCGCTCCGCGCCCCAGCGCACCCTCGTGGACGACGCCGACCCTGCGATGTCATAATCGCGTTAAAAAACTGCATATCCTAATGAACGCTGAGCCTGCAATTAAAGCCAGAGCCTGTCGAGGCAGTGAGGCCGCTTTACTCTCCGCGATTGGCACTTTCGTTGCAAGTCTGAAATATAGTGGATAACAACTAACTAGTTTTATCTGACTTTAAAACTTTTAAGATATAACTTTTTTGGATACTACATTAGTTGTTTTTTTAAGTATTCTAACATATTTAAAACATGCTTGAGTTACCGTTTGATAGAGTTAGCGCTACAGTAAAACTAATATAGAGACCATTATCTTAATTAACGGTAGAATTGGTATCGAAAACCTACAATTGAGTAGTAGACTACCCGCAGCGATGATTGTTCTACGATATTAAAAATCCGTTAGCAACTCTGGAGGCGGGACTTTTCTGAGTTCGTAGAAGTGCGTTAGGTCGGTATTACAACACAGTGAAAGAGCGACTCTATTGCAAATATTGCAATCCTCCCCTAAAAATATCATCGCAACTTTAGTCACTAATTGACTTGCGTCGTTAGTTATCGAAATCTAACAACCGTGGGAACGAAAACAATTAAAAATATTTTAACATATCATAAATTATTTAATTGCATTACATAATGAACTTTACATGCATTTTGTAAAGCTGAAAACTTAAAAGTTACTATCATTTCTATAAAGTTGCCATAGGTCTTTTTTTGGTATCGGTCTTTTACTGGAACGTTTCCATAGGTCTAGTACCAAAAATTCACATGCTTTTCGACCTTAGTAACACATATAAACAAATCTAATTACATACACCATAAAATTAATCATCCATAGAAAAACTAAATAATGAGAAGTGAAACTGATTCGTGAATAAAAAAAAACGTTATAATAACACAAAGTTCTAACTCCCCAAGCTACTGTAAGCGAAACAGAACTTTTTCGATATAAAAACATGCATACAACAATGAGGGGTGCTTTGGGTAGCGTGTTCATTATTATTAATAGAACAAAGTTGCCTGCCGGTAATTTTAATCGACCAATTTGGAACTGTGTCGCAGTAACTGCTCTTGGTTCCACCGAGATGCATGAAAGCGAGCCGTGTGAAAATCAATAAAATAAACATTTATTGTACATGACTCCAATACGAGGGATATGCGTTTGTGAAAGGTATTAACTTCCTATTCCGGTATGGAATTAAAACAAGTTGATTTTTTAAACATGCAATTTAATAACCTATAAATGGATTTAGTTTATTTAACCGTCGACAACATTTTCTTATCTGAATTTCTTATGTGTACATCTATATCTTTATCTTTACTAATATTATAAAGAGGAAAGATTTGTATTTTTGTATTTTTGTATGTATTGAAATAACTCAAAAACTACTGGGCCGATTTTAAAAATTCTTTTACCGTTAGAAAGGTAATTTACTTGTGAGTAACATAGGCTATATTTTTTTATTATTTTTTTTTATTTCACCCGGCGAAGTCGCGAGCAATGTGATTATAAAGTTACAGAAATTCTTACACGTTTAGTTAGTCTTCATTAAAAATTAGTCTTGGCAGTTAATGGTCTTAAAAAGAAATGCTAGTTAATACTTTATAATAACTCACAACTGCTCCTAAAATTTCTTTAAAAATAACAAAAGCGAAGATACTCCACGGATTGTTAACTCCAGACATATCGATCCGCGATTTTAAAAGTTAAAATTGTTCCGCGCTAACTATCCAATTTCCTAACCTTAACTAGTTTTAAGGAAAGAATGTAAAAGTTAAAAATTCCGAGCTCTGGAACGTTCTATAGCACACGCTTGTATACAGACACGGTACACGTGTATAATAATCCAATTAGCACTGAATTTAAAACATACTTCCAACACCGGATAAAATAAACTAAGCATTAAGTATTAGTATCTTACTTCTTACTTTATACTTAGTACGTAATGTTATAAATGCGAAAGTTTAGATGGATGTTTGTTTGTAGCTTACAATCGGTTGATCTCAATGAAATTTGCCATAGATGTAAAGCATAGTCTGGAAGATCACATAGACTACTTACTTTTTTAATTCCACGCGGACGGATACCCGTGCGAAATCTACTTTTAAATAATACAAACCGGCTCTATGTTTATCTGCTTTACTTAATACTTCTTAATTAATAATAATTAAAATCTTAAAACAAATACAGCAGTGACGCTTTCACTAACATAAACAGATTTTCAGTATAAACTCCAAGCTAAAATCACTAAATACTCCTTTGATTCGACACTAGCTTATGCCCGCGACTTCGTCAGTGTGAATTTTAAAAATAATAATAAAAAATGAAATAGCCTATGTTACTCACAGATAAATTACCCAGTAGTTTTTGAGACTATTCATTACAAACAAACAAAGTTTTCCTCTTCTATAATATTAGTATAGATAGATAAACATTAATTTGTTTATCATTGCAATAATTTGAATAAAATAAATATACACTTGAAATAATCAGTAAAATTGTTTTAAGTCTAATGTTTGCCCGTAATCAGCATGTGGCATTGAATTAATATTTACTTTGTGAACGGATGATTTGGAGCAATTCGTTTGGTTAACATTAAAATTTACCGCAATATTTTGATTGATTTACCATTGCCGCCAAGTCCCGGTAGCGTACGTAATGAATTAATAGAATAACCTTTTCAAACGTTATACAAAATTAATTTATATTATCATTTAATGACAAAGCAGTTTAAAATCATAGATCATAGAGTAGACGTAAAAAATGGTTTTTTTTTCTCGAAACAATAATTTTTATAGTCTTTCATTTGTTTTAGATTAGACATGAGTTGGTAATTATTTAGTTGTTATTTCGTAATGAATTTGTAGCTAGATCTCACCCCGTATCTTTAATAAAGAATAGTGTTTTAATTTTCTTAGTATTTATGATAAGAATTATACGTTCTGAACAGTAAGTCAATTAGGTAAAATAAACAATAATATCCATGTTTTTTCAACTCTTTGTAGTTAGTTTGCGACACAATGGGGATATAAAAAGAGTTTACAACTCCTTGAACACAATCAATCTCATAATTCTATAATCCGAATGATCTTTAAGCTGAAGTCAGAAGTAGACAAAAGACCAGACGAGGAGGGAACAATCGGTAGCTGCCGAGACGTATTAATTGAGGGAATAAATTATAAATAACGATCCTGACCACCCCTCGTTCCCCGCACGCTCTAACTTTCCACGAGTTAGAACCACACTGAGTGGGAGAGATATTCCATTTTTGAAATCCAATAAAAATTATATTCCGTGTATTAGTAACTGTTTCTACTGCCATCTATAAAAATCTCTGTTTTTTTTTTTAAAGAGAAAAAAAGGATTACAGCATGTTTTTGTACAATTGTCTCAGCAATGATCATTTACCATAAAAGTTTTAGTTGATTTTGAGACAAGCTGACATGTTCATAAATCCATTTAAAGGGGAGAATACATAAACGTGAGCGCATTTTTTTTTACGCTTAAATTATTTTAATTGTGGAAAAGAAACAAAAAATGTCACGAATATTGTCATTCATTCAGTAACATAGCAGGCATCCAGTGTATACCAGTCCTAATTGTTGGATCACCCTATGGAATTCCGAGATGCGTCCGACCGAGATCTTCGTCAGAAGGACTTGCCCGTTCAATCCCAACGTCCATTCCGTGAGTTATCACTTGGGCATAATTCATGACTCTTCCCTAATTGATGTAACCGTCTTTAACTTTCGCTTATTGCCTTATATTTACTACACATAGATACAAAATATGTATTTTTTTTCTAACATAGGTAATCAATTATGATCTAGAAATCAAGAAAAAAATAACATTTATTCACATTAATTCGTGAATATTTACTTTCTAAACGAAAGTGAGGAACAAAAAAATTGGATGGTGTCAACATAAAAATGTAGCGAGCAACATAACACGGAGTTAATGTGACAACAGACTGTCGCGTTATGCACGCTACACACGTTAGATTTTGTATGACGGTTTTGAACTTACATGAATTACCTAAAGAATAACACTAGCGTGTGTAACAAAACCGTATATTGATGTATACTATGAAACCAGTTTTGCTTGCAATGCAATACGCCTTACGTTTTGCGTAACGGTTTAAACTTTGTATAACTTGCAGGCAAACCCTATAAGTTTCTAGGACTATCGGTTACTCCTGTTGGTTAAAACCGTCTTACAAAATCTAACGTGTGTGACCTGTATATCTCGACACAGCGACGAGAGACGAGCGCCGAGCGACGCCGCCACTTCTGATTTGAAGCGAAACAAACGACAAGGGCTGCTACATCCGCTATGGCGCGGGCCCTTGACACATTTCACCGGAGACTAGCGGACTACCTACCAACTACACTCACATACACCAGCGTTGTTATCTTCAACATCTTTCAGCATCATTGTTTTCTTTTTTTATGAAGAGGAAAATGAAAAATACAACCTTGTTAACTTTTAGATGTACATTACCTTTCGTTTCTGCAACAACGCAACAATCTAGCTCTAGGTTATAAAAAGCAGAATAGGATAATTTAATAAGAAAACATAATTCGACATGATTGATTTCTAAAGTTCAAGTATTTTTAAGAAAAGAAAGTAGAGTATTTTGTTTTGTCTAGATAATTATGACGTTATTGATCATTTATATCGTGAAAAGAGTTTTAGCCTCTATTACTATGTTGGTTTAGAGTTAGATTTAGTGTAAATATATTTAAATCTAAGAAAAAAATCGATAAAAGGTAGGTAGAAACGCTCATAGAATTTACTATCGTAAGGCTTGCCAATTTTAATAGAAGCAAAAGGGCATCAACAACACAAAGGCGGTAATACATTGCTATTGACACCCATTTCTTATAATCCTGACAAACATTTATGATTACGTTCGTTCTCTACATTTCATTATTTTCCGCCAGCCAAAAATAAGAATTAATCGGGAAGAACAGTTTTTATAGAGAAGATAGCTTTCGCTCGCGTTCCGTACGCGCGGAATTAAAAAAAAACAAAAGTGAGTAGCCTATGTGTTCTAACTGATTATCCTCTACGTCTATGTCAAATTTCATCGAGATCCGTTCAGGCATTAAGGCTACAAACTCTAACAAACATCCATCCATCCACCAAAACTTTCGCATTAATAATATTAGTAAGAGTAAGATTACATAACATTTTTACATAGACAGTATTAAAAAAAATATCTTCTGTGCATTCTTTGTACAAAGATACTTATATTTGACGTGGAATAAACATATTCGGGCTTATCTTCTGTTTTCATATATTTTAATTTACCACATTCTGAAACTCAGCAACACATCTGTAGTTCCTCTGGTATTGCGGATGTCAAAAGGCGTCAATGATCTACTTGGTGTTGCCACTAATCATTCGCACCCTTCTCGTATATAAAACAATATATAATATTATAGCATTCTATTATATAAGTTACATGCATAAAACAAGGTTATATTATAAAAGTCGATTAATCTACTTTGAAATGAAGTAATTTTTCATATATCTTACTGACGTTCTCGTATATTGCCCACAAATGCGATGGCCTCAATAAATAAGTCAGATCTGACAGTCGAGATAGTTCAGGTTTTCCGCTAAGCCGAAATCATTTTATAGTAACAGCTATATCGTATATACTCATAATAAATACTGCAATACGACATTGCGCAGGTAATTTGTCAAATTTGCTACTGTAAAATATGCTTTAGAAAAGGTTATTCGAAGATAAATTCTTTTATTTTCTTAAACTAGACCGACTTCAAGTAAAGTTATATTATCTAAGTTATAATTTAGAAATAGCCACTATTAAGATCGAAGAGTAGGTAAATTTTAATGGCTAACTTACATTCGGTACAAATTCATCATCTAAAAGATAACAGCATAGATAGATTCAAGTAAAACGAAGTGAAATCCGAGCTTTAAAGGGTTATCTTGTCTGCTTTGTACATACATATGTAAGACGTATAATTAACAGACTCGGGTTTATCTTGCGACCGTTAAATCAAGGATTCAAATCCTTTCGTTATCCAGCAAATCCGGGTCTTGTTTAAACATAACGATATCAGAGACCTAGAATTAGTATCATTGAAGAATACAAATTGAATAAAATTATTTTAATAGAACCCTTGGAGCGGTTTAAAAATTGTGTGTTCAATGTCGATTAAACTTGCTAATTATGATAGAATTATTCTAATTTATTTGAAATAAGTAATTATTTTACGGCTATTACTCACGTCTACTTTTTTCGGTGACGGCACCGACCAGTTTCAGACCCTGCGGGGGTCCTTCTTCCTATGGTGTTGTGGTGTCAATTTATTTTATAAGAGAAGAGGTTAAACGAGGACATCGACATGATAATCGACGTCAGTAGATTTTCGTAATACCAGAGGAACGCAATTGCGTTCAGCCTTTGAGAAGATGATATGGAAAAGCCGCCGAGGACAGACCATACCACAACACTATACGAAGTAGAAAGTTTTGCGAAAACCGCACAGTTGCGGATTGCCAGCAATCGATATGTAAAATCAACTCAAATCAACATCTAAAATGTAAAAAGAAAATGCAAGAAGTAAATAAATAGCAAAGTAATCCAAAGTAACATCCAATATCCATCGTCTTTCTTCAAGTTAATACATTTATTTTGAATTCCTTTTCCGATCATTTCAAATATACTGTTAAACAACATTTGATTTTGTTCAAGAAGACTATGTAGTAAAACTGTGGTATATTTTAACTGTTAGATTTAGATAAGAATCTATTGTACTATAACTTTGTAGTTAAAAGTAGAAAAAATACGATTTCCTGTTACTGGACTTGACTGGACATCGGTTCATAAAAGTGGGTCACACATCAAACTGTCAGAACATACTCGCAATATCAGAACGAATGTTTTTGAAAGCTTCGTAGTACTGAGCTAGGTCAGCTATCTATATAGACACCTTATGCTGGGTTGCTGAAGTTTATATTTATTTTATCATTATCTAGTGATTAATTAGTACTATATTGAACTAAGTTTCAAAGGAGTAAAACTCAAGTAAACGCATTTCATGAAATTATCGAACCAAAAACACTAACGAATGGTTAAAAGCAGCTGGGAAACCGGCCATTAGTGAGTTACAATTCTTGATATCGCGACTTTCATAATGTCAAATGAGAAAAATTTATTGCTGGCTTACATTTATTTTCATACTTAATACCGATTTTACAAGCTTGCTTCAAGTAACACTGTTAAAGGAAAAAGTATGTAGTTTTCAAAAACTTTTTTATTCCACTACAAGTATCAAGTAATTTTAATCTTGACACTTGATACGAGTTACCGTAATTGTTGTTCAAGAGTTCAAGTAAACAATCCGGTAATAACAAGGCTTTAACCCTTCGACTGCAGTCAGTAAATCGAGAAGGCTGGTGACATAATAGAGAGAGCGGCATCGGAGTCGTGCTGAAAAAGAAACGCCAATGGCAGCCAATCAATCTACATTTACAATCATATGAGTATCGATCCCGACGTATACTGCGACCAAATAACTTTGATACTTCTTTATTTATTTAAGATTTTTCTCAACTTTCTTCACGAATTAACTGGTCTCGACTGCAGTAACAAATATTAACAACACTCACATTCTCTTTGCACAGACTACAATGTGTCAATAAAATTGTCATAACAGTCGAAAAAACTCACAGCAAATTTAATACGTTATGCAAAGAAATATGGTCTAATAGCGTGCACCTGAAACTAAACTATCATACAACTGTTGTGTATCGATTGTTTCACAGCCAATTCAACTAAAAATCGAGAAGTGTAACCTCCATATAAGCTCATAGGAAACAAAGCAAGACTAAAGACACACTCTAAGAATCTGTGTTTTGTCTATGTCAGGTCTTAATTCCATTTTAACTTGTAGGCATTGGTCATATTGAAGCTACTTACAGTAAATCCTCTTACAGGCGTATTATCAAGCCTCGTAACGATTAGTAACTGATTACTGTATACTGATTTACTTTAACAGCATTATAAGTGTAAAGTTTCCTTATCACATTAGGTATCGATTTTTTTAGAAAGAAAGAGAAACAACAATTTACATAATTAAATTCTATAACTCGAACAATTATTACAATGTTTAATATATTTTCGCGTAGATTTTTTATAGCAAATTCAGATAAAACTAGCTTTCGCCCGCGACTCCGTCCGCGTGGAATTAAAAAAAAAACAAAAGTAAGTAGCCTACGTGTTCTTCTAGACTGCGTTCTACATCTATGCCAAATTTCATCCAGATCCGTTCGGCCGTTCAACTCACATCCATCTATCCATCCATCCATCCATCCATCCATCTAAACTTTCGCATTTATAATATTAGTAAGATAAGATTATTTGGTATATATACTTATATAAGAAAATTGCCTAATAAAAAATATAATATTAAAAGCATTTTTATATTATTCACAAAAAATAAAAGAAAAGATTTTTTTTTTATAATGTATCAAGAGTATGTTATCGTTGTAGAGAAATCGTCAATAGAATCGTTGCTTCAAATAGTTTAAAAAGAGTTCATTTGATATACGCGAAGGGTAGCTCCAATATTGGATAGAATGCGTTGAATATCTTCGTCCCCTCGTACAAGCATAACAAATTCGTATGTACATATTTTATTGTTGTTATTGAATAAATTAATTAACCAATAATATGCGCTCCAACGAGCTGAACAGTGCAATCTGAATAACTTTAAATCAGTTTCTAATATTATCCCACTGTACAAATATATTATTGCGAAATCGCCATTTTCGCTTTTTTATTTTCGAAATATCTTACCGATAGTATAAATACGAAAGTTTAGATGGATGGATGTTTGTTAGAGTTTGTAGCATAAACTTCTGAACGGATCTCCATGAAATATGGCATAGATGTAGAGGATAGTCTAGAAGAATACATAGGTTACATACTTTTGTTTTCTTTAAAATTCACGAGGACGAGGTAGCGGGCGAAAGCTTGTCAAATAATAAAACAAGTAATCCTCATTGTATATAAATTGTTGTTTCTTATTGGAATCCGTTCGAATTGCAGGTGGATTGCCAATAATTGTGCAAGGAATAAGAAAGGTGAGGTTAGATTTGTTTTATTGATCAGAATGAAGACAGGTTGAATTTCATGATAGGATGGTTTGAAATGTCTCATATTTTAAATGCAGTATCTGATGTAAATCAATCTCGTGAATCATTTCCTATCGGAGCGCGACGTCTATAGACTATCAGGGTAGTTTCCGCAAGTTATAGGTATGAAATTGAATTGATAGGAAGGCGGCATGGCTGAGTCGACGTCGAGGGGCGTGAAATTATCTCGCCAAGTGCAACATAGCAGATTAAGTAACGCCGATCCCACTCTACCTACTGAATAACCTAACCGAGATCGATAGCCGCCCCACTTTGTAGAGAAAATAAACGATAAGGAAGTGAGACTCGCTTAACGGTTTTATACTTTGCAAAGTGCATCGACGACTTTTATCAAGTAACTATCTAACTTTTTAAAATGTTTATAAGTCATTATTACGAGTAGAACATCGTAGAACTGCGCTAGTAAAATAGTGTTTGATATGTGTTCTATTCTTTAGTTGGACCTGAGACTATATTTAAGACGTTTTACTCATGAAATATAATAAAATATATTATGCAAATTACACCAAATCGGAAGCTCAATATATGTTGTTTTATAATTATAGTGTGCCCTCGTCGAAAAGAGCAAAGATATCGACATCATTTAGTAAAAAAAACGCGTCCCGAACAAACATCACTTACAATGGTCCTTTATGTAATAAGTTAAAATCGTTTTAACATTCTATGCGCAATCTCCTCCACACGCCCTCTGCGGGTCGTAATTCGATAGAATGAAATTAACGTGTCGGTTTGCCCGTTTTTCTTGCCAAACTTGTGTTTCAGGTCTCAGATAACTTTGTTAATTAAATTTTGCATTTTTTTCCCTAAAGCTAAGACGGTCTCCGCCCCACCTGGGTTGGATTAAGTCATTTCATGAACTGTATGGAAGAATTTTACGATAAAAGTTACATACGGCCTTAAAATTTCCAGTTTTTAATTGTACTAATTCGAGTGGCGGCGAGATTCAAACATCTTGTTCCGCGCAGTTTTCTCTCTGATTAATGCGGGAATAAAACTGTTTGAAATATTTAAATTCGACTAACTTTTACGGCCGACGCTATTCATTCGGTTAATTTAAGAATGAATTCATGTTTTAATAGTTTGCCTTTACCGAAGTTTTTAGTTCACTCATCTTTTTTGAAAGATTTAATTAGCAATTAGTTTGATCACTAATTACATTTTCGCTCTCGACAATCCCTCAAGTTCCCATAGTTTAAAAGCTTATAAAAAGAGTTTGAAATAAAATCGTATCACTACAACATATATTCCGTTATGTACATGCATGCAAATAGACAAGCCATACTTAAACTTTTCAAAGTTACGTTTTGTACAATAGGTATCTGACATTTTCAATTCTGTGTAGAATAATACGAGGTTACATTAATACTGTAACAAGTAAGACTGGCATGCAAACACCGATAATGGATATCAAATCTAAAATCAACAACGTAATAGGGATACAAGGGATATTGTCTACACACAACATCGACAATAAACTTCTGATAGCCAACCTCGGTTCCTCATGATACATCTCTTTGCTTGCATCCAGTTAATTTCATTGACAATTCACTGGCTCAGTTAATTTGGCACATCGACGATGTCTGTAACATATTTCATTGATAAAAACATTTATAAATATACAAACAGTTTATTAGCAATATATATCAAAACAATGCAATAAGAATATAATTTTATACATTTCTCATTGTTTATTTGATTTACTGACAAAGGCATAAACTTAAGCCTACAAAGTGCTTACTAATTTGTAAATTTTACTTGAACAATACTGATAATTCTTAAGGTAAATGGAAAACTACATGGATGGTTTTATTTATCACAAAAATCGATATTGATTGCGTCAAGTGAGCGAAAGAGATTGGAAATTTTGTAGGAATAAGGTCGCTCGTTACCCAAGCTTCAATTTTTGGTACTATTGCCCTAAACTATAATTTATATGCCAATAACATTTTCCAGAAAGATCCAATCTTAACAGATCGCATTCAAATGTGTCCAATTTTTAGAATCTTCATCTAAAACACACAGTTACTCTGGTTTAGTCTTTGCGTTTAATTCTCGAGAATATTTAGTCTTAAAATCAAGAAAATCACCTAAAGCAGATTCATAATCTGGTTATACTAAGATGGGTAGTGCCTAAAATAGAGTCGATGCTAAGGAAGGGTTAATAAGAGGGGATGTCGTTAATTTAGCCCCGTTAAGAGGGCTCCTACCTTCCTTGCGATATCGCCTCGAGTTTCAGAAGCCTTACAGAATTACCTGCGGTGAGCAGAAGAGCAAACTACTTAACCTAATTAACAGGAAAAATCTTACTTAAATCAAAAATTCTTTGTTTTTCTTTCCGACGATTTAGTGCGTCCCTTATTATTGTTTGCCAAATTAAAAGATAAATTATAAGAAAAAACTGTCACTATTTTACCATAGGTCGAGGATCGGTCTTAGGTCTTTTTCGTTAATGATAAATCAAAATTATGGTTAAGCTATACGAAGCCCAACAATAGTAGATACATTTTATAACCTTAATATATAATTTAGAATTGAATATGTCAATGATGCTAAATAATTAACCGAAGAAGAGATTCAAAACATTACTTATCCAACGAGAAATATTAAAAAGAAAACAATTCGTTCTAATAAAGGTGACCTATTAGATGACACATCGAAAGAAAAAGGGGACAGAGTAATGGTCGCCCATTAACTTCTTCAATTATACTCCAACTGTGCTGAAAACTGAGGAGTTTCGGATTACCGAAGCCTTAAGAACACAAAAAAAAACGAGTCATCGTATCAAATAGCTTCAACTTTTAATAGTCGATCCATTATATCGAAATGAAAGAACATTGATATAGAAATTGAATTGTAGCTAAGAAAATAAGTTTTCAGCGTAAAAAAAAGCAAAAATATTTGAATAGTATTATATATAAGATTGTCAATCGGTATCAATCATTCGAACCAAATTAAAATACATGGTAAATGATTTTTAATATTTTTATTAAAGATACAAGTCGAAAATTCTTCCGTCCATATTTACGATACGGAACATGGGAACACCATGCGATGTTACCCAAGACTATAATGAAACGAATTTAAATATGGCGGATAAAGTGAGTGACGCAGCTAATTAATTAAATTCTGGATTCAGCAATAATTGAACAGAAGCCAGTTACAACTGTTAGACCCCTTTTTCACTGATTAGATTCGCGATTACTCTTTCAATGGATATTGCTTATAGAAATAACAGTTACAGCTGATCCCGCGACTGATCGAGCCAGTGGAAACCGGAGTTTATTCGTTACACTCGTATTTTATTTGAATTAAACCTGACATTACGTTGGAATATTGTACCTGTATTTGTGTAAATATGTTGCTAATTTGACACTAGGCTTAACGAGTTTAAATACTGATGTGCGGTATTTAAAATTGCGGGCTTCAATTTTTACTACGTAAATATTGTGTTTGACTCTATTTAACGATTTGTCGTGCTTTTTACAAATATGCTCTGATGATATTATTGCACATGGGTAGGCAGGAACGCCTCTTCTTAATCCATTATGGATTTATTTACACTACCACTTGTATAAAACAAATTTAAAATTTACTTTGTGCTACATTATTGTAACTTAACTTATAACAGATAAAAAATATAACGATAACATAACACAGAGAACCGTCTCATTACTGGTTACATGTGTACTCGTGGTTCTACTAAGATAATGCGTATATTGATGGAAATATTTATCCCCTATATAAGCAAAATGCAACACAGCACACCCCGCTATAAAAATAAATTACAATGTTAAATTCTGCTCACCCCAAATCACAAGAGACCCGGCGATTCGTTCCGGGATGTCGTAGCGTTTTATTAACGCTGTCTAAATTATTAGTAAATAAATTGCTTCTGTTTGCATTGAATTAACAAATGCTTCTTGAATGAATTGGTGAAGGAAAAATAAATATTAACATTTTATAGGGAAGTTATTACCTCTATAACCTTATAATTATTTAATACTAGCTGTTGCTCGTGACTTCGCCCGTGTGAAGTTAAAAAAATAATAAAAAATATAGCCTATGTTATTCACAGATAAATTCTTTCTAATGGTGAAAGAATTTTTAAAATCGACTCAGTATTGACGTGGATCAAATACATACTAAAATCCAAATATTTCCTCTTTTATTAGTATAGATGAATTCACAAAATTTATAAGGAACGAATTCCTAATACTAAACCAAAGCTTTTATCCTCCCAAAAAACCTTCGGCATGCATTGAAGTAAGCATTTTATTTTGCCTAGGTTTTCATTAGAGATAGAAGGGACAAACCCTGATTCTAAAATATTGCGGCTATATATTTATTTCCCAGTTTCTTAGATCCCTATTGTATCTACAAACTCATCTAATTTAAGCTGTGGTTTTTTAATTTCTTTTCCATATTTTAAAGCCATTATGTAAAACAAAGGCTTTGTATGAAGCGCAAACGTGGTACGGAATTTCAAAACTAATTCAACCTGACACCATTTCCCGTCGAATTCACCGAAATGCGTTTCAATCCTTTCATAGCGTTACATATTTCAGTATCTGTGGAAATGTTGAAAGAGCATTCACATAATTGAAAATCAATACTTTTGTCACAACTCGGTTATTGCAAAATTATATTTATTATTAATATATTCATATTAAATAGCATATTGAATGAGACATGTAATGAAAAGGCTAGCAAATCGTACATTAATTTTAATAATTAAAATATTAAAACACATTCAAACAGTTACACGAATGACTATTAAACATGTTAATAATAATGCTATCTATGATAAATTTAATAAAAGCTGACTTATCTAAAATAGATGAAATAAAATGTCTTCGTTACAAATCAAAAATGATAACTCATAACTGATGTCTACATAGGTGAAGAAGAGTAAGGACTTTATAGAAAACAAAAGAAAAAGGACCATTTATCTTGAACAAAGCACTATTCCGTCGAAAACAAACCCGACGTCTCGACAGTGAGCGCAGTCCCCATATTTACTGAGGGCTGCTCTCTCTTATAAATATGCAAATGTTATTCTGCGTTTAGCTCGACGATGCAGTAATATTTATATTGGAATAGGCGCCTGTCGTCTGCCCTTGAACTTCAGCTATTATTGTCAGGCTAGGACAATCGTTTTGTCAGCTTACAACTCTTTTGTAAACTAAACGATGTATATTGTTATCTATAAGCAGTGAATCTCACAATCAAGTCTATTCATAACAGATTATTTAACATACGCTGTATTTAAATTACCATAGACAGAAAGAGAGATGGAAAATCATACAGTCGAACAAAGTTACTACAACTAATGTTCTTATTTGCATTTGTAATGAAGACAAAGTATACACAAATACATCGTCAACTCGCTCACAATAAAATAGAAACGTTCCTTGATACAAAACCGTATATTTCCCCCTCGTTTAACAAAACATCAGACAATAAACCTGTCCGCAACTCTGGCCAGAAGATGCGGTTGTCAACATACCGACAGAATGGCTGAATCAAGACAAAACATCACATCCACTTTCCCTAATAAAGGACGAGTCGTAAAAAACCACTACAATCATCATAACTCGCCGGTCGCGGTCACAATGTCGTTTAAAAATTAACGCTTCCTTGGGCATCAAAAGAGTTTTACTATCCAGCTATAACTGGCCACTTAATTCATTACGACTGTTTCGTACGATAAATAATAAAATACTTTTGCCACATATCTTATAAAATACGATGCTATACGATTTGTCTTATCTATACAAATAAAATCGAATCTAAAACTTGCTATGTTATTGTAGAACCTAGAGTCTATGAAGACATTTTACTTGTTATTAATGAGGGTACTTTTAGTTTTTGAATATTTTAAATTGAGCGGTACATTCTAAATAAGGTAAACGTAAAGAGCTTCCTAGGTACTTGCCTGGCGTTGTAATGGCCGCAACACCACTGTGCTAATGTCTTTTTTAAATTATTTTTGCAGGTGCGTCCACGTTAAGTGAACTTTTATAACTATTATGACACTTTAATATAAAGTACCCTTAACGTATGCGCATATTAGTAACGTTGAACCCGATATACCTTCAGTTGAACTGTACAGTTCGGCTGATAATTTAAAACTGACAGTGTGTGCGGGATTAAAGGTTATAATTTAAAAAGAAGAGTATTATCAACAATTTATAAAACAATACATGCAATTAAAAACAATACCTAACCACCTACCACACAACAGAACTCCAAATTGGACTAATTATCTTTCATAGAGACGTCGAAATATACAGAGTAAGTAAAATATATCCGTAGCTAAAATTCACGCTTGCCGCAAATGTTACGTACGAATACATAATTAATAAGGTAATTAATTAAAGCCATTACGGTGCGACATGCACCAATTTAGTATCGCAATGCAGTCGCTACATCTGCCACCGAAGCTCTACAAGGCCATGCTTGGATAACTTTCCTATAACGATCAACTATGCCGTTTACAGTTATAGTGGGTGATGTTAACAGAAAATGTATCATAAAATGATTCATACTAACATATTCCAGAATTTTCTTTCACTACTTTAGATTAGCTTGACTTGTAATCTACAGGTCTTGGGTTCGAATCCCGCCGCCATGTACCAATGTGATTTTCGAATTTTCAT
>LD688973.1:2025703-2047683 GCA_003118335.3 Papilio memnon | reverse complement strand
ATCCATCCATCCATCCATCCATCCATCCATCTAAACTTTCGCATGTATAACATTAGTAAGAAGTAAGATTGTTGAAACGTTTATGATCTTTCCATACCCTCTGGCTTAATGCGTATTTGTCAAAACATTAATCCTTGATGCGAGCTGTTTTAGGTAAATAAATAAATAATTACACAAAAGCTATGCGTCCAGCGAAAGCTTTTCTAAACAGGTGAATGCGGAGAACACACAAAATGACCTTTCTAAAATTCAGCAAATAACAAAAGGGACGCTGGTATTACCGTCCCTTGTCTCTTTACCTGTTGTTCCGTGTTTTAAGTGGAATGTAATGTCCAAGTTATTTTCATTACAAGGTGACGTTTCGACCTGAATATTATGAACATTGTCAAACAAAAACCTGCTTTTAGTTGTACGATGTCGATTTTTATAACATTGTAACCGATCTATTAATAGAGATCAAAAGTTTTCTTGAAAACCTAGATTAGCCTTTACACAAACTTAACTGTACAGTGACAAATGAATAATTATTTTTTTATTAAATAACTTTATTTTAAGTAAACTTAAAAGAATGTACAGAAAACATGATTAAAAGAAACACTAAGTTGAGTACGATGTACTTATGTAGCACACTTAGCGACCGCTACGTGCTTACCGCGTGCCAGTATGCAGTTATTCGCAGTTGGCACCATATCTGGAACGGCTTGATCCTTAATTCAATTAATATACCGATGAAACGAACGGTTTGAATGTAAATGAATAGTCGCTATATACATTTTTAAAGTTTGAACGCATAATAATGTGGGTATGTATAAAAAAATATCAGCAAAGAACAAAGAGTGGGGCTAAACATCTACTTCATAATTGAGATGCTGTTATCAGTATTTCTTTCTCCTTTGCCCCAATACTTACAACGAAGGGCTGACTAGATTGGTGTATGTCATATTTCTCATAGACAAGAGCCATAGTTTATGGTCAACTTTCTATTTGGTGTTTTAAATTAAAAACTTAGTTTACAATCACTCACTCACATTTTGATATCAATTTTATCTAAACTCGTTCCAGATAATATTTGCTTTCTTAAACAATCAACGCCATTCCTTTACTAGAAACGTTAAGAGCTGTTTTCATTTTTACCGTGAGAAGGAAAAATAATGAAATGAGCAATGCATTCCACGTCAGCGTCAGAGATAATTCTTGTTTATTTGATGTGACGCCTCCCAGCAACGTTTACCGACCGCATAAAAGTTTCTCTCCCTTGACTTGTTTTTTAAACAAATTTGCATTTTTTTATGCTGGATTTTTGCCCAGTCAATATTATTAAAATTAACACTTTTTAATGTTTTTTAAATGTTTAATCAACAGCCTTCGAGACACAAAAGCGTAGAGATACTGCTGAAAGTTTCTACATCGCTAATTTAGCGATTGTATCCTTTTTTATAGTACTAGCTGTTGCTTGCGACTTCGTCCGCGTGGATTTTTAAAAAAGTAGAAATAGTCATAGCCTATGTTACTCACTAATAACGTAGGTTTTAAATGGTGAAGGATTTTGAAAATCGGCCCAGTAGTTTTTGAATTATTTCAATACATACAAAAATACAAATATTTTCTCTTTATACTCGTAATATTAGTGTAGATAGATAAAGTGGCAAACGGCCACCATAATTCGTCAGAATAGCGAAGCTATCGCTGCCCATAGACATTCACATTAAAGATGCGTCGCTTGGCTGTTAAACGGATGAATGGGGATCACATCTTGTGCGAGAGTAAGCGTCCATTAACATTTTAAAGGAATACTTTAGGTTTAAATTACCACGTCATTTAGTTCTGTTAACAAGTAGGAAAATAAATTTGTAAGTTGTTGGGCATTGTAACTCGGCTCGGCAGACACGTAGGATGCGTTTTGGTGCAATGCGCAAGTTTGTGCAGACATTATTCACTGGCGCTGGTTCGCCGACCCGCCGGCCACACGACCCTTTGCTCAACCAAAATGAAAAGTTGAGCCTTTCCGCTGTTATTTGTTGGCAAATTAATACTATATTTTATACTAAAATTATTTTTCGACAAAACGGATAAAATCCTTGGAAGCTCTTAGTATTAATTGGTTTCGTAAATTCCGAAGTTTCAAACCGATTCAAATATAGCTCAAAGAGATGTTTTACGTAGAATTCAAATTAAGTCTTTCATCTATGCGCTTTTGATAGTAGAGATTTGTAACGTAATATGAAAATTACGCTTTTTGTATTTAAATCAAAAATATAGAGCGCATCATTGGAACTATAAGATATTTGACATTCTTTTGATATAAGGTCCATAACGGAAATCGTTTTTGTCTCCCGTTTACCTATCTAAAGATAACATGTAATTTTTTTTCCAATGTACCGTACATTTGATCGAAGGTAAATTTGAAAATTATAGTGCAGGGATCATACGTGCGTATGTTTGGTGCAGTGCGCAAGTCCTGCTCGGCATTATTTACGAGTGACTGGCTATAACAGCCGAGTTAAGTTGGCTAATATGAGACATCGACATTGTCTGTTTGCGATGTGTTTAACATTCGTGCACAATTCATGATTTTTGTTGTCGTAAGTAAGGACAATTATGTATTTTTTTTGGATATATTTTATAAAATTAACATACTTTTGTTGAAAATATTGAAATCAGGACAAGACATGAGAGGCCTATTATATCTTGTGTATGTTTGTAGTTTTGTGGTTTTAATAAGAAACAATTATTTTTTATTAGAGCCATATACAATGCCACAGTAATTACAATTTATTTTTAAATGTCTTATCTATGACGAATGTATATCATTAAATTTAAAATATTTCTAACACACATGGTGTTATATTAAGAAAATTATAAAACAAATAAATTATGTCTTTCCTACATTCAAAATCAATTCAATCTAAAAATAATGCCATTTCCTTCCCCTGAGTCCTCTAATACTAATATTTAAACTGTAACTTAGACAATGTGCCTAATTAAAATGCCCAGTTTAGTACATATTTATACTCAACTAGCTGTTGCTCGCGACTTCGCCCGCGTGAAATTAAAAAATATAGCCTTTGTTACTCACAAATAAATTACCTTTCGAACGGTGAAAGAATTTTTAAAATTGGCCCAGTAGTTTTTGAGTTATTTCAATACATACAAAAATATAAAAATACAAATCTTTCCTCTTTATAATATTAGTATAGATAACTTGAATTACCAAAATCAGACTAAGTCAAAGTTAGTAAAATAAAATAATGTTGTACTTGCAAAGTTGAGAATCAATAAGTTAAAATTTTAGGCATATTTCTTGATATTTAAGATATGAACTTAAACAAGCATTTTTTTAAAGTTATTAATCTTAATTTAAATTAATGCATATTCAAGAAACCGGACTGACTAACCAGTCAAATTTGGAGAGTGATATTGAATGTTGATTGAAACAATGTTATAACAATAACTTATTAACATTGACAAGTAACAAATTCAAAATTTTTAATCTCTACATTTTGCTAGAATATAATAAAAAAACACAGTTATTAAAATTAAAAATACTGAAAGATGAAATGGTACACTTTCTATTAAGAAAAAACCCCGGAGCCTAAAGGTAACATTCTCTTGTATTATTTACCATTAACTGCTTACTAAGCGAAATTAATATAGTTAACCTCAATTTTGATTTTTCTATTACAAAAGATCTATATATATTGTGTAGAAAGTAAATGTTATTCTCCATTTACAATTCCCCATAGATTTAAATAATTTCCACATTCACAGGAAATTAGGAAATACATATTACATAATTACAGAGATTTAGATGAATAATGTACATTACTTAAAATGTATTACAAATGTTTCATGCAATTAAATGAAAAATAAAGAACTAAATGGAGGAGCTCTGAAGTTAACATAAATGCTCATGCATAAACGTAAGATAAATAAGAAAATTTAACAAGAACAGAACATGCCCAATACGAATTACATACTTTTAATATTTTTCCGGTCCACTGTTAAGTTTACGAGTTCACAACTAAGAATTTTTATAGCACTTGTACACTAGAGTTAAGACACAAAATTGTTGCTGAATGTTCACGGAAGGCACCGTATTTATCGTAGAATATATTAACAATTGTATATTTAAATTTAGAAAAATTAACAACAATGACAAAATAACTTTTCTGTTATTAAATTTCAAATATATATTTTTGTTTTTGTTATGCCACCATATTGACTTTGGCTTCTCACTTTGACAGCTGTCAACTGTTACGAAGTTACGATTCATTATACGGATAATTACTTAAAGATTAAACCAACTTTATATTTATTTCCTAAAATATTTCCAAGTGAATGTATAATTATAATGTTCATGAAGAAAACAAAAACTGAAAAGTTAACAGAGAACTTACGTTTCGAAAATATGAATTGATGTAAAAAAAAGCAAAAATGGCTTGTCCATCATAAGATTCGAAATGATACGCTTTACATAATGAAGTTCAAGATACTGTTTTAAATAATACAGAAATCTCGAGCCATACTCGAGTAAAATCCAGGCCCAGGTAATTATGAATTCTCGGCAGTAATAATTAACTGTATACTCCTTTTATAAACATGGCATCTTTCTAATACTGCCAGTTTACTTTTGTATCTGATATCGTAAACCCAAATAAATTAGAAAAATATGTTCACGTCAATCATAATAACACCTTTTAAGAAAAAAACGTCATCATGAATCTGTTTTGGAAAAAAATACATGAAAAATAATTATTATGTGGCTAAATTACATATAATGTGACTGCAAGAAAGGTTTATCAAAACTTATAAAATTACTTCTGTGATATGCCAGGGCCCGATGTTAGAACGGATAAAAATGTACTGGGCGAGATGTCTACAGAGCCTACGGCGACCGTACATAGTGGGGTCGAGGCCAAAGCTGACAGAAAGTTAACAGTATTAGAAACTCACGGATATGTGTTAGGAAGAACCATAGGTTCTGGATCATATGCAACAGTAAAGGTAACCGTCTCGTTTGTAACTTGTGACATTTACGCATTTTAAATTTAACTACAACACAGCTGATTACCGTTAGGAGTCGTACTGCACAGCATAATAATTCCAATACTAATATACTAATAGTATTATTTCTGATAAATTTCCAATAACATTTTAAAGTTTCGCAGTTTGTATTAGATTGGAATTTTAATTCCTGCATACCCATGGCGATGGCCGATCGCGTGCTCTCGGAGTAGAAATAGATGCAGACAACAATATCCTATTAGAATTAAGAGCCATGCTCGTACTAATTTGTAAAACGGGTCGACACGATCAAGGAAGTAACACACTTTTACGAAATACCAATGTGGCATACCAGGCTAGTTATTGTTATTTATCAGAAATAAGAACCAGAAACCATGATATCCGTTTTAATTATCGCAAATAGCAATTAATGTCTGTAATGGTCGTGAACGATCGATGTGAAAATTCAAATGCTTCAGAGTCGAACTCAAACCAACAATAAACCCAATTAAATTTCATATTCTTAGAGATATAGGTAACTGACAAAGAACTAAAAATATGGTGAAGCAAGTTGTTGATATCGCAGGTAGCATCCAGCGACAGACACAATTGCCAAGTGGCAATAAAAATAATAAGCAAGTTCCAAGCACCCGGCGACTACCTGAAAAAGTTTCTGCCAAGGGAAATAGAAGTTGTGAAAGGCTTAAAGCATGAAAATTTAATACGTTTCCTACAAGCAATCGAAACCACTCACAGGTTGAGAACTTTTATTCTTTACAAACGTAATAATAGAAGTCGCTGTGGTATTGCGTACTCGACTTACTACTAAGTACACCTAGAAAACTTTACCTTACCATTTTACCAAGCCAATTTACGATTCATTTATTTCTTATTTACGACATACGTAAATGCTACAAGAATTAAACTTGCAGATTAAAAAAATTAACTCCTTAATCAGTTTCTACGTATGGTTTAGTTAAGTGCTTTTGCAATTACGCTGATTTAATTCCTTAAAGAAGTAGGTTATGAACCAAAATATGTGAGGTGTGCTTTTAATTTTATTACTTCCGTAAGCTCTAAGTGGCATTGTACCCACAATGACTATCTCATCTTGGTGTATACAGAGTGTACATTGTAATGGAGTACGCTGAGAACGGAAGTCTGCTGGATATCATACGTAAGGATCAGCACATTGACGAAGTCCGCGGCCGGCGTTGGTTCCGTCAGCTGGTAGAGGCTGTAGACTACTGCCACGACAGAGGTGTTGTTCATCGGTCTGTATTTAATTTATTGAATTGAGAATATTGCACGTACAAACTATTATTTAAGTTGGTAATTTAGAGTCTGGCGTGTCTGGTTATCAATATTTTTCTAACAGGGACATAAAATGTGAAAATCTACTAATGGATCATGGGCTGAATATAAAATTGTCAGACTTTGGTTTCGCACGAGGTCACATGAAGCCGAAGAATGGAGTGTACGCATTAAGCGAAACCTTCTGCGGCAGCTATGCTTACGCCTCCCCAGAGATACTCAAAGGAGTTCCATATAGACCTCAGGACTCTGATATCTGGAGTATGGGAGTCGTGCTCTACGCTATTGTCTATGGACGTCTGCCTTTCGATGATACTAATTATACGCAACTTCTTAAGGTTAGTAATTTTACTTTGCTCATTCGTTTTATTAGTTATTTTAGGCTATACATGTCTTAGCGAAACCCATCAAAGTTTAAAGGTTCAAATTCCCTGACGTCTTTTATCGACATTATATAGGTTTTTTAGGTATTTCTTTATCGTTTCGTTTCACATTCGTTACTTACATTTAGTTTACGTTTATTTGTTTCACATTACTTACAAATATTCTTTGGAACACAACGAATGTAATAATTTAAAGGACATTGTGGTAATTTAAAAGACGTCGACCTCGTGGATTACTTTATAACGAGCTGCACTTGTATACGTTACATTTGTTCACTTCGTTTCCAACTAAGGAAATTTGCATGAGTCTAGGACCAATTTCTATCTTTGAATCCTTTCTCATTAATATTTGCTGTAACCCCCTTAATCGTTTTACAAACTGAGGTGCTTAGGTGGATAATTAACAGTGTAAGTACTTAGTTACATTACTTAATTGAAAATTATCACAAACAAATGCGTGACTCCTCCATCACTGGTAACATAATACTTACATACAATAGTCGATACTATTTATTTTGTTTTAAGGAAGTTACCAATAGTTACTTACCTAAGTATTTAAAATGTCCTTATGCTTAAGTCAATTTACGCAAATTCAAGGATATACATCTTTCATTCAAATTCAAGGATATACATCTAATTAGATGGATAAATACCCATCAGTCTTTATTCGTTTTTTACTATTCTGTGTAAAAAAATAACCTAGATGGTTTATATGCTAACGACAAAAGTAGGAATTTTCAAATGAAATTAAAGAACTCTATCGTTTCAGTCAAAATGTTTTGATTACAAATTAATTACGGTTAAGTAAGGCAATTTTTTTTTCTTATCTTGGGGGTGTTGTACAGATTGTTACTAGACTACACTCACTTAAATAGTTTTTTTATTGTCCTTCAAAGCAATTTATTTTTACTGGAATGTTCTACAGCAGGTGCAAAACAAAGTATCATTCCCGCGGGAACCGAAAGTGTCGGCCGATTGTCGCAAATTGATCACAAAAATCCTGTCGCCACTAAAAGTGCGCGTTAAGATCCCACAGATACTCGCCGACCCCTGGCTTAATCCCAACCAACCAGCCAAAGTAGATGAAAGTGAAGCTCCACAGGTAAATGTGTCAAGTATCTCCACAATCACAACATTCATACAAAAACAATGTACTCTCTCCCTTTCTTTGTCTCTCTGAAAATGCTATGCTTCGATATGGATGGCCCGCCAGTGGAATCCAACGGCATACACCCTCAACAGTTTGTGTCAAAATTATATTTTTAGTACGCTACAGGTGTGTTTGTTTTATAGTATACGTACAAATAACAATAAATGTTTGTTAACTTTCAATGAATTTTAATATTTCCCAGGAAAACGCACATTCCAGCAAAGATGAAATAAAAAGTGTAAATATTGGCACTGTAACGTACGACAGACATTTGGAAGAAGTAAAATAATCGACAATGTAAAAAAGTCAAAAACAAGAGCAAACTATTGAAAGCAATGAAAATATACAAATATTTATATATTGAACGAACCATTGACTTTTATTTTCCTACAAAAATATTCTAGGCCTTTTTTTTGCGTGGATAAAACATTTCACACTCTAAAATTAGGTATCTAAAAAACACTTATTTCATAAATTATTTTATTAAAAAAATTAAAACTTAATGTGTTCTTCTTTTTGTAATTACAATAACTAACTTTCTTAAATAACTTTGGCCTTATTTTCACAATACCATTCGTCATCCTCCGATTTCTTTTGTTGCCTTAGTTCTTTACGTTGCGCTTGATGCATGCAAAGCCAGGATAATATGATCATCACTACGTAAATTCCAGCAGCGATCAAGCAGTTAAGACCCACCTTAAAAATAAAAAAAATGTTTATGAATTGCGTAAAACGAAACGCCGGTGGTTTTAGCCAATGAAGAGCGAATTTGCCTTTCAGCGACACTTTACTTTCCTCGTCTATGAAAAAATCGCCTCCTTAGATTGGACGTCATTTTTCTTCTTAGTTGAATATCAACTGAAATCTTGCTATCTCTCAACAATTAGGATTTTTATTTTCATACCATACTGTAATTTTCTTGAGTTTTCTTAATGAAGTCTTCATAGTCATCGTACTCTTCAGCCTCGACATCTTCTAGCAACGTAATGGTTTCTATCTTATACAGTATTCCCATTAAGACCTGTAATAACGAATAATCAAAGAATTATAATATTTACAATTGCGGGATTTTAGATGTGGTCCAATAACACAAACTACACGAAACACAGTTCATTCACAATAAGTACTATTAGTTACATAAGTTATTAGTAGAGTAAAAAACAGATGGATAAAATACAGGTATTGTCAATTCTTTCAGCTTATCTTGGTACATGTATATTTAACAGCTCATTTCACAACAGTTCCTAATACAAGATCCGAGTGGTGGCTCTTAAATATCTCTACGCAGGGCCCATTGGTGACGGAGAAATGGGTACGCACTGAACGCCACATCCATGCATCTCATCCGTTTACGTCTCTTTGTAGCCTAAACTGCTGAAAGGATATCGATGAAATTTGGCATAGATTTTGATCATAGTTTGGAAGATCGTGTAGGCTACTAAGTTTTTTAATTCCACGCGGACGGAGTCGCGAGCGAAAGCTAGCTATAAATATTAGCGATTAAAGTAGTAAGTAAAATACCAGCTGGACGACTCCCCAAACACTTATTAACATGCAGCACAAACCACAATTATACAACATACTCATCGCGGAAATATTTCAGTTATATAGTTAGTATTTGAAATAACTGACAATACACGAAAAAACTAAGTTTGACATTTAAATCTCCAGACATGTGACATTTATCAGTCATTGGTTTGACCATGAATTATTGTCAAAAAAAAGTGTTTGAATAAGAAAAAAAAATATTTTTTACAGTACTGACCTCTAAAGAAAGGCTATAAGATATGGTATTTTGTGCCTATTTCATTTCTGCCATTAAAAAGTTTAGGTCTGCACAAAGCAAAAATTATTTCTAAGCACCTGCCTAACCAATTTATAAGAAATTAATAAATAATGAATTATCCTCATATGCTTCATCTTCACTGTTATTAGTATTGACACACTGGTCAAGGCCATTTTACTGCCTTCCTTTACTGGGTGTTATTGATAAAAAGAATGAAATAGTGTAGAATTATTATATTTCATGTAAATTATAACTATAACAAAGGAAAAAATAAATAACAAAACATTATTAACTTGAAAGAAATACTATATATTCATTTTACAATGCTCCTACAATAATAATTATTTTATGTACATATTTGATATTTGATCACCTTTAATCAATAATACTCAACATTACTTGGTTTCTTAACTTGCAACTAAGCAATTACAACAATCCATATTTTTTTTAACAAAGCTAGTTCAAAATGCGACAATAGTTTTTAAAAGTTCTAAAATGGTCTAATCTGAGATATTCACATAGTAATAAACATTTTAAACACTTTGAAAAGTTACAATAAACTTACAACATAATTGTTTATGGTTTCAGAAGAGAACAAGATAGATAACATTTTAATGTTCTTAAATCTGTTTGAACATGATTCAAACAATAATAAATGGAATGGAACTAATAAATAGTAATGTACCTAGAGTAAAGTACAATTGTTGTGCATTACATGCTAACAGATGAACGGTTGTTCATCCAGAATTGATGGCCAGATATTACCAATGTAATAACATACAGAAGAGCCGCAATCCAACAGTTGTAAGAGTTCTGGAAAAAAAAAATATGATGATTAATTTCTTGACATAAATGTTGGCAACATTACAAACAGAATTGATCATTGACTATTTTACAAAGGATGTGCAAAATAAAAACTGAGAGTAATAATAATTAAAACATTAAAAACTCAAAGTATAATGAGTATAGATATAAATTATTTTGAACTTAACTATAATCCACAATTTATAATGTTAAATTCTTATTTTACACACATATTTATAACATATTTTATGTTATCTATTTAAATGCACATTAAAATTGTAATTATGGTCTTAAAATTCGTTGCTTTTATAGTCTTTTACTAATATTGCTCAGTATAATGTATAATGCTTAATACATCATTAGTAACTGTATATTAATGAAACCTCACAAGTTTTCATATCAACATTGGTATAATTTTAATGTTGTAAAAGACTTTGTAAACTTTACTTAATTGACTCATAATTAAACCTTGAACGCTTATTTTAGACTAATAAGAACAGCTCGTTTACTCACCCTTTGGTATCCTACTTCGACTGCGTGAATAAATGCATCTACAGTGTGGTGGCCGCTTTCTTCTTCGAGGGGCAGATCTTCTAGAAGAGCTACAGCTTCTATATAATAGAAGACTCCCATCAGAGTCTGTAATGAGAAATTTACATTATCGTGATTGAAGATTGTGACCTTACTGAAAATACGTCGACCAACTCACCAGCTGGATGATTCCCCAGACACTCAAAATCAATCCGCACAATGATAACTTAGGACCACAAATTTTACATGCCATTTTTAGGGTGTTTTTACTAAAATTACGTACAATAAATCCTAAGATATCGACCACCGCCTGTCAGTAAGTGTCAAAAATCACACTAAAAATGAATGCTCACATGATTTGTATTTGTCTATGGTTGAAAATATCTTCTATGATTTTTTCCCACCGCGGTTATTAATTCCGAAAAAGTCGTTTTTCAGTGGATTTGCATAGTTCTTAATCAAAGGAGATTTTTAAAGATGTATGAATTTACATTCACTTTACTTACGTAAAACACCATGTTATGATTTTACTTGAAGCATTGTGTTTGGGGTAAGATGTGGAGCGGTAAAACAGGAATGTCAACTAAAATATAAACTCTTGATTTTTTTATACTTTAGCATTATGATAACTATACTTTTAAGTTTTATCAAATGGGACGAATTTTTCGTAAAAGTTTTAGTGGCATTATTAATTTTTACCAAAAATGTAACTAAAAATTACAGATGGCAATGATTTTAGAGAATGACACATTTTTCTCTGTCGTTTCGTGTCTAGTGCCTACGAATTTGAGAATCGAAAATAAATTTCTATAATGGTGGATCGCTTAGGTAGGCTATTAACTAGATTACTCAACACAAGTGGTAAAAAATCTCATTGTAACCGAGTTTGTGACTGTATATATGTTTACAACTTAATGTAATAAGTGCTAGTTTCTATTGTTTGTTCATTCAGACACTTTCCTTTGACGTCAAACTTTGATACTTTACCGCAATTTAGAGCGATTATTGTTTTATTCTTACAGTAAATAGCGAAGCAAATGCCAGACGAATTGCAATGGTGGAGAACTGCTTCGGCAGTTCCGGTCAGGTAAGTCCATGTTTTAGTGCAAATAAAAACTACAATGTGATAGTAGTTTTATCAGCCGACAAACATGGGAAGATAAGTCTTCAATACCTACATTGAATGTGTCTGACCGAACTGATATCTCGTATTTATCAGAGATGTGAATGTACGTTTTTATTGTAAGCTTATTTATTAAATTACAAGTCTGATTTGTAATTTCCATTCTCAAAATATTATTCTCTTTAGAATATAAACATACAATCATTGGTGATATAAATATTAGAATTATGTGATTGGAGGTTCAATTCTAGTGTATTTTCAGCCTCTGGCAGAACAAGGCAGGGTTTTGGTGGGAGAAGGTGTCTTGACAAAAATGTGCCGTAAGAAGCCAAAGGCCCGTCAGTTTTTTCTCTTCAATGACATATTGGTGTATGGCAACATTGTCATAAATAAGAAAAAGTATAATAAGCAACATGTTATTCCACTGGAGGAAGTCAAGCTGGAGTCTCTTAAAGATGAAGGACGTAAGTTTTTTAATCATATCTTATAAGAAAATATAATTTATAACAAATGTCATGAATTGAGTCGTTGAGTGTTCATATTTATAGTGTAATAGACTAGTCTGGTGAATTAAGCATTCCGAAAAATAGATTTAAAAACAGAGTAAACAACCATAATAAAATATAAAAATTGTCTAACTTTTATGGCACCAATAGGACTCATTACTTGATTGACCAAGACCATGCATGAATAATACCCATCTAAAGTGTTTCACAAGATAAATCCAAAGTATAGTGTATCCAGATTGAAAAGGTACTAATCTGTATAATAGTTTTAGTAAAGGTTTATGTTTGATTTGATTTTTAATCATTTTTCTAATTTATGAACTAAATACAACAAAACAAAGTTTACATCTGAATGTTGCCATTCTTAAGATTTGGTACTTATACAATAATTTTATTTAATTCTATTGAAAACATAGAAGAACATTGTTTATCCATAATCTGAAAAGCTGGGAGTTTGTTTATGATCTTGTTTAATCTATGTTGAGTCCCGGAGATCATTTCAGGAGTAGAAAATAATTTTTTAACTAGTTAAAAAGTCATTTCTTTATTATTCATTTGAATCACAGATTAGTATGTAAATTGTTTATTTATAAAATCAATGAGTCAACAATGCTATGACACATTTCTATAGTTTTATCAACTATCTGCAACTAATTTACATTAATAAAATACAACTGAATCATTTTAATCACAAAGTCAAATTATTTTATTTGTATAAGGAAAAAAAAATCATTTACTCAAAGTTATTGTGATACTTTTTAACTCGCATAGGGTTAGTCTTTTCTAAAAGGGTAAGTGGGAACTAAAAAATTAAGAATTGCGTAAAATTAAATTCAAGTAAACTCCATGTACACCTCTAAGGTATAAGCTTTCACATTTATTGTGGGTTCCCTGTTACAGAACATTGGTCATTCTTCTCATTTTTAAATAATGTGTATAGTTCTTTTCAAATATCTTGACAGTTCAAGGTCATCTACACGCTCCGTAATACCGCAGTGTAAACCCACGACAAGAACGTATTACATAAGTATTTCAATTATTTCCAGAATATCGTAACGGCTGGTTGATACGCACTGCATCTAAATCATTCGCCGTGTATGCGGCAACAGCCACGGAGAAAGAAGAATGGATGGCTCATATAGAGAAATGCATAGAAGATTTATTGAGGAAAAGTATGTGAAACATTTTTTTAACTGTAAACATCATAGCTACGATTTTTTTTTATGTTTCACAGGTTGAGGATTTGATTTCTTTATTGTTTTTTTGTTATAGGTGGGAAGCAGCCGCCGTCTGAACACGCGGCGGTATGGGTGCCTGACAACGAAGCCGCGATATGCATGCACTGCAAGAAGACACAGTTCACCGTCCTCAACAGAAGAGTAAGTCTATATTGTTTATGAAAGTATTTTAAAAAAAGTTTAGTGACGCGCTGTGTCATTTGAAGAATTTGGTTTGAACATTTTAGTTCTATTACTGTCGGTGAGTAAATAAATAAGTTTATAACGATTACTTTCAAATTAATTAACACTTTTTTACATAATCTGCAGAAAAAAAACTTTCAGTTTATCCAAATTGATCTTAATCTTGTCTTTTTAAGAAATGTTTTGATTGAAAATAAACGTACAGTCGCGGAAATCAGCACTGTTCCACTTTTACAAATTGCTTTGTTCAATACAACAAGATAAACTCCATCTCTACCTACAAATAACTAATTAAATAGCAGTGAGTGGTGCACACGGAGGGATAATAAAAAAAAAACTAGCTGTTTGTAATCAACGGTTTTAGAAACACAATTATAATTTGCTTTCTATTTTGTTCAATATCTCGTTTCGAAATGTTCAAACGTGGCTTTTAAGATGGAACACCGCAAGTTTCCCTGACTGTTTACGTAAGGACAGTAAAATCAACTGTCCCACATATTGTAAGACTAGTTGTAACGTGTGCAGCACCACTGCCGCAAGTGCGGGTCGGTGGTGTGCGGGCCGTGCTCCTCCAAGCGCTGGCTGCTGCGCGGACAGAGCGACAAGCCGCTGCGCGTCTGCCTGCAGTGCTACGACGACCTCACCCGCGAGCGCGCGCGCCTGCCGCCGCCCGCCGCGCACGCACCCACAGGTCTCAATATTCAACTAATACGCTGTTTAAAGGAAGCCAGAGTAATCTTGGCCCGAGGGATCAGGCCTCTTAAACGAGATTTAAGCTGTCTCAAGCCCAGTGAAGCTGTAAATGCCTCTTCAAGACAGCTCTGTCAATAAAAAGCTTTTCAAATGTGTTGGGAGCTCGGAATAGTGCACGACTTAAACACAATTTTAGATATAAGACAGTGAAGAGCAATTAAAGCGACTTTAAGACTTTAAAATTTTTAAAATGATCAATACCTTATGTATTTTATGTTTTCAATAATTATCTTTACCATGTATTGTTTGTATTTCAGTATTTATAGATAAATGTAGTCAGGTTTAGCTTATATATAATGTATTGAAACAGTGAAATCGCTGGATGCGGCAGGGTCAGGCGGAGACTCCTCCGCGGACGACGACAGCGACGATGACGACGAGCGCGCGCCCGCAGACCACAGCCACGACGAGGTCAGTATCACATGGCATACGTGTCACACGTCACACGTCACACAGAACACACCTGTCACACGCATACATACTGTTCTACTAGAATCACATATGATAACATTGTATAGGGCAAATAAACAATTAGATTCTAAAGAAATAAATCTCTTTTTCATTGTTGTTAAAATAATAATATTCCTATTGAATTTAGTACAATAAAATGTAGTTGTTAAATGAAAGATGTATATCAAGCTATGCTCATCTTACAATAAGACCTAATTCATCAACAATATCAAGTTATAAACTGATTATATATATAAAATAATAAGTTAATTTCATATTATAATTTAACCTGGTTTTAACATCCATACAAGCCACTTTTTGACCGACTTCCCAAAAGAAGGAGGTACTCAAGTCGTCTGTATGTTTTTTAATATTAACAAACACAAAATACCTTGACAATAAAATCTAAGGGCTGAAGTGTTTCTCACTAATGAATTGTTAATTGTTTGTCCCATCAATGTGTAATTATTTATTTCTAGGGCTTTACAAGCTATAACGGTGTCAAAAATGGATTCACCAATAAAGTGACAACCGTATAGTAGGAATTGCGACCCTGTAAGTCTTACATGATCACACGCTTGGTTTACATTTCATGTGTGATTTTGTTTGTTTCATTTGCGTATTTTAATGTAGGTTTCCATTGCTGATACGTCAATAAACGTAATGTCTTTTTTCAAAGATATGAGAGATGGTGTTATGTTTTTGTACGACTTTCGGCATGTAAACCCACGGTTATGCTAGTGTACATTAACCTAGGTTTTATCAAATAACCATTGTAAATATTGAATTGGTAATTTTGTTTAGTTGTGTGTAGTTTTTTTAATAACAATTTTAGTAAGATTTTTTTTGTTTTACCGATTCCATATTAAAATGTTACAATACACACACTACTTCGATTTTATTATTTTATGAAATTCCTTCCTTTTTTATAGCAATGTTATAATACATTTGCGCCGTTGTAGCTGTTTAGTTTTATCATATAGTGTTATATTTTTTAAATAAAGGGGAAAATTTACAAGACCGTCGTAAGACCTGTCATGATGTATGAATCTGAATGTTGGACAGTAAAAAGGACGGATGAAAAGAGACTATATGTGGCAGAAATGCGAATGATAGTGGTATGGGCATGTTATGAGGAGGGAATCGCATGTAACAAGAAGGACGTTAGTTATGAATGTGGAGACCGGTAGAGGTAGACATAGAAAGAGATGGATGGATTGCCTGAAAGATGACATGATCAAGAAGGGAGTGATGACTGAGATGACGGATGATAGAGTTATTTGGAGAACGAAAACCGATGCGCCGACCCTAAGGGAGTAGGACAAGGTGGGGGAGATGATGATGAGTGTTACATTTTTTAATACAAAGGTTAATATATTTTTAATGTTTATTTTGTAGTATTTTCGTATTATTTTCATTTTCACTAAACATTTGTGTTGTTTTATTTAAATTGTTGATGTGCTTTTTCGTTTGTTGTTTTCGTTATTTCTCCTGTATACACTATTAGAATTTGTTTATAAATATTTACAACCGTATTTTTAAAATTCAAGGCAATTAAATTTGATTTTCTCAATGAAACTAATAAATAGCTTTTAGATTTTATTAATGTTAAATCATATTATATAACGCTAAATATTAGAAATAATTAGCTTGTTTGTTTGTATAACAGTACTCTTAATCGAAGTATAATTCGATTGTACAAAAATGAATCATATAGCAGTATAAATAAAGTCTAAATTTATGTTCCAGCCAAAATTCTACGGTGACGGCGAAAAGACTGAAGAGACCAACAATCATTCGTCCAAGGAATCAAAGTGAACGAGACCGAATGAACTTCATTCATAAGGTTCATATATACATGTATTAAATACATTTCCTTATGTAAAACCATTGTACTGCATCTTGATCAATTATTATGCAATTCATTGTAAACTGTTTTACTAAATAGTCGCTTTTATTCACAATTATATAAGAATAATTAATTTGCTATCAATTTGTAACATTTCCTTTATATTCTAAAATAAACAAACAGGTACTCTAACGTTATAAAGGAAGATTTTATTTTTTGACAAATATTGTGTGGTGAAAATTGCAATATAATTATTCAAAATGTAGTGAAACGGGTCCAATGTAGTCAGTTTGTATCGGTCTCGATAAATCACCAATATGGCCTTCAATATACATTAGAAATACAGAACTATGGTCTATTTTAAAAGAAGTTATGGTAAAACTCTGTCCAGCTAATAATCAGACGGAACTTGAATGAACAGACCATAGACAAGTTCAGTGATAGTTTTTTTTTTTTCATAAGTGTATTTGTATGTTTTGTTCGGGACAGCTTTAAACACGCTCAAATATGTCGTCGGGCAAACGATACTGCAATTGTTGGTTTCCACTGTTAAAACAATTATTTTAATTTTTTTATAGTAAAAATTAGCAAATTATCAAATGTCTACACGATTTTGGCCGAAATAGCGAATTGAGCAAATAAACATCTCCAATTGATAAAATGTCGATGTGTTACCTAAAATTAATAAAGTAGGGGAATTAAAGAAAGGATATCTCCCCTTTCTTCATCGTATTTACTCCCCCTTTTCATCCTTTCTTGGAAGAAAACTGGTATAGGCCTTCGTCACATATGCGGATTATTGCAACACTGAAGAGGAACGATAATGTTTTTGTAAGTGTTTTGACAGTGGAAACAAGTCGATATCTAATTCATATTTATTTACACACCTTAGATCCTGTATCGGTTCTAACATAATTTAACCTTTTTTTTAGTTTAATAGTTTTCATATATTTTGGCGGCTGATAACTTTGCATAAGTTGAAGTTCTTGGGCCGTCAGGATATTTGAAAACCATTATGTCAACATATTTAATATTTTTTTTATGATTTAGTATATTTTATTATGAACTTTACAATAGTTTTTAATTATTTGGATTGTTATTTTACAGATTCGTTTATATTTATTCAAGTATCTACTTAGTTGGAGCCCAGATATTAAAGATCTTAACAATTATGCATTTTTTTAGTAATTTAAACTACACTTGTTAATTGGATAACATAATGTAATGAAAAACATTTAACTTGTTAAAACTTTCGTGAGACATTATACTATACTTAATATTAAAGAGGAAAGATTTGTATTTTTGTATGTATTGAAATAATTCAAAAATTTCTGAGCCGATTTTAAAAATTATTTCAACGTTAGAAAAGTAATTTATCCGTAACATATTTTTTAATTTCACGCGGGCTAAGTCGCGAGCAACAGCTAGTATCAAATATTTATAAACGAATACTGTAAATGTATGTATATTAGAAATTTAGTTACTAAGAGGTGCGTTGAAATATTGTAAAATTCGTTACAATTTAGGAACAATATTTTTTGGTAAGTTTAAGGCGTTGCGAGGAAGTGCTTGTTGAAGTGCGTTCGAGATGAAGTCGGTATAACATTATTTATAATCATTATGTAACCTTAGGGATAAATGTTAACATGTTGTATTAAGACCTGTTTCTGTTAATTATCCAAAGTATTGTTAAGCGAAATATTACATATTGTTTCATTTTTCGGTTGACAAATATACAATAATATTTTTATAAACAAATATTTTTGTTTAATTCTATTCCCATTCCCTTTTCACTTAGTATTCATTAGAAGAAACTACGGGATGGTATCAAATGGCGGGTCTACCATAGCGAATTAAATTATGCCACTTACCAAAAATAAGTACCTAAAATGTACTATTTAGGTTCGCTCAAAAAAAAAAAAATACCTTGTTCAGAAATAAATTATTTTTAACGTCAATATATATTTCGAAAACTAACTACTTGATTAAGTGTGAATATTTTAAATTGAGTTACTTTTAGGTACGTTTTATTTGGTATAATCATATGTTTTAAAAAATGTATTATAGTACCCACTTAATTGACGTCTAATGGAGGGTGTAAATTTAGTTATAATTTCTGGAGGTCCTTTTTTGAGCGATTTACTAAATAGTACATTTAAGTGGTATTTCAATTCGCCATTTAGACTTTCACGTAAAATACACAAGCACAGACCAGAAATAAAAAAGTTATATTAATTAATGATTTATTTTCATAGTACATTGAATAAAACTTGTCTTAAGACTATCTTCTCTTACATCATCTACATTTTTATATTGCATAAAACGATAAAAATTATACATAATTTACTATGTAAACAAAAAATATAATCCTTAACAAAATCGTAATTTTCAAAGATAATGGACACTTAAAACACTGCTAATGTTATGTACATTTTTAAACATGATCTAGATTGTCTTTGCATTATTATGCTATTTATTCTATAAAGCATAGATAAATGTGCTATCAATCACAGATCATGAGTTTATTTTTTATCTAACTCTATGTAAAACTTTAAATCCAACTTCAGTAGTTATTTAATATTACCAGTACATTTCTAGCTGATTTTGCCATAATTATGTCAACTGTGTGTCCAGAACGAATGAAAGCTTATATTTTGATGACAATATGGTTTAAATTTGTTATTTTCTGGATAAGTTGTAAATTTTCCTACCTACATATTTTGGCC
This sequence comes from Papilio memnon, assembly GCA_003118335.3. Classification (NCBI taxonomy): domain Eukaryota; kingdom Metazoa; phylum Arthropoda; class Insecta; order Lepidoptera; family Papilionidae; genus Papilio; species Papilio memnon. Next base: position 2,027,883 of record LD688973.1, on the reverse strand, counting down.
CACCAACCCTAGTTACAGTAAAATGGTTTACATTATTCATTGAGTTGTTGTTGAAGTTACAATTTTGGGAATATTAAAGAAAACTGCTTACATTGTTAACACAAAAAAATCACAATACGAATTTTTTGGAATTTATCACTTAATAAAAAGGACTCGTACATTTGACATTCATAATACCCATTATTGGCGCAACTGTCTTACTAAAAGATCAATTTATTGCCGTTTATAAACTAAAACCTAAAACAATTAACAAAAACGTTTTACTTTGCTATAGTACATTTGATTTGGCACATCGGGAACTAGAGTTCTCTACTACCAGACGTGCCAACTCAACTAAACTCTTTAAAAAAAATAGTTTTAACTGGATACATTAGCTGCCAACTCGAACCACTGTCGTAGCGCGTCCCCGAGCACGGTGGGTAGCGCAGCCAGGTCCCGCAGGAGGAGGTAGTAAGGGAAGGGAAACGCGTCAAGGTAGGATACGAACCCGGACAGAGTATTCGTGACAGGGTCCATCACGGGACGTCTGATGTCCATTATTGAATCCTGGAACATCAATAAAATTGATTAGGGTTGTAAAATAAATTGACATATTTTTTTTTCAGGATTACAACAGAGAAACACTTGTAAAACTAGTTCTCTTTCTAACTCATAGAATTACACATCTTCCTTCTCTTTCATGTAACGAAACGCTAAATGTGACGTTTTAAAAAAGTAACGAATAAAATTAAAAAAAAATCCTATCTTTTAGATAGATGAAATTTTGATTTATAGGCAACATTATTGTTTATATTTGGCAATGTTTAGTATGTCAGCTTACCTTATTGTCAGGATTATCAATGATAATATATACGCAGAATATTCCCTGCTGGCGCGCGCGCCGCACGGCTTGCGTCACGCGCGTCTCCCCTTCAGAGAAAATTCCACGACCGTCACTAACTATCACTAACAACTTCGCATTAATCGCATCACTTCTTATATTCTGTTCATCAAACAGAACGGTACAGAAATCTAATAACTGCGCTATTTTCGTCTTCGTTTGATCAAATTGTAATTGATCCAGTATTTTAGCACCGGAATGCTCGGAGAATTGTTCAGCAAACGGATGAAGGAGGTTCGGCTTTTCTCCGAAGCTGATCACTGCGAGATCTCCCGATTCTAGGAGGTTCAATGCCTGATAACATAGAAAAAGCAATCTTAGTAGAGTAATAGACAAATATGTGTACAAAAAAAAGGTTGATACACAGTGATACTCGGCTACTTTTTTACTATCTTTTCGTTTGCACCACACAATGCTTCTAATTAGACATTTGTAAGAAGGCAGAGTTAGTCTCGTTGTAATAAACAAGGCAATTTTTCGTGAAGTGGAACACTGCAGATTTCCGCGACTGTACATTTGGTAGTTTAGTTGTTGCATGTAAGTGCGGGGAGTGGTGTACCTGCGATACGAGCGCGAGGCTCTCGAAGGCGAGCTGCTTGCTGCGGTTGTCGGCCATGGAGCTGGAGTCGTCGACGGCGAGCGCGATGCTGTAGTGGCGGCGCGCGGGCTTGCTGCGGCGCAGCCAGATGCGGTCCTTGCGGAACTGCGACGCGATGTACGGGATCACGCGACGCATGTTGATAGCGCGACCCGTGCGGAAGTCACCTATGGAACAATAACCATTCTTATTACTATAAATTTCTCATTTAATTTTGCTTTTAGAGTGTTTTAACGCTCTATAATTAAATTTTGTTTCAATATTATTTGGGATAAATATCTGCTCTGTTTAAGATAGGGTTTACAGATCATAAACCACAAAGAATCAACGTTTTGAAATAGCCAAGAACCTAAATAGTTTTTAGTAAACTTAATAAGTTAAGTCTAGCGTACATATAGATACTTCCAATTTCTTTTAACGTCAATCTATTCAATCAATAACACTTCGCTTCTTAATTGCCATTTATAATTTGACAGACGCCATAACTTGTATTTGCAGGTTAAGCATGGCCTTACACTGTTACATATTTAAATGTCATTAAATTGAGCCGATACATTTAGCAACAAGACAATATAGCATATCAGTAGAGACCTGCTCGTCGCGATCGTCCCGTAGGTTCGAGCACGAGGCGCAGTCGCTCGCACAGCGCGCGCGCCGCCGCCGCCGTGTCGCGCCACGCGCCGCGCCACGCCGCGCCCGCGC
>LD688973.1:1999412-2025677 GCA_003118335.3 Papilio memnon | reverse complement strand
CACTGCTTGCACTTCTTCGTATATTCTGAAAATATTAACACTAGCTATTACACGCGGTATTAAAAAAAAACAAAAGTTAGAGCCTATGAGTTTTGTTTTTCATTTTTGCTTATGTTAATTTTAGAATGTAGTTGTGTTAAAATAAAATATAAATTAGGTTAAATTTGTTAATCTTTTCTAATTTTCACTTATTTATTGGAAAGGTCCAATTGTATTCAAGAAACAAGAGTAGAGTTAAATCACATCACCAGCTCACTATACGTCCCCACTGAGGGGCCCGGAGCCTACCCAAAAGTTAAGGTGACTAGGCCATAGTCAACCACGCTGGCCAAGTGCGGGCTCGTTGACTTCACACATATCTTCGAATTTCTTCGCCGATATGTGCAGGTTGCATCACGATGTTTTCCTTCACCGTAAGAACGTCGGGTAAATTATGTACATATGAATTCGAAAAAATTACATTGGTACATGACGGGATTCGAACTCAAGATTACAAGTCAAGTGCCCTAAGACCCCTGAGCCACCGACGCTCTTAGAATTAAATATTAGACAATAAATATAAAACTAAAGAATATACAGATGACAGGAGTATACAGTATTTACTAGAAAAAGTTTAGATAACACACATGATTTACCGTCCTCCAGTGTTATGTGTAAAATTAGTATGAATTCAAATGCGACAATATCTTGGGTCCAAAATGTGACATAAATAATTGTATTGTGTAAATAACGAAAAAAAAATCTATAAAAGATTAATAACATCTCCAAACACTATATACAGCTTTTCTATATATAAAAATATTTAAATTAATTATTTCGTACTTGGTATGATAGGTAGTGTCACGTCCTCGCGGCGCGCCCGCAGTCAGCACGGTGTCTCCCTCCACTTCCACTCCGGCCTCCCCTGTCGTCTCTTCTCCGCCTTCCTTCTTGTTACCAGATTTCTCTTGCTCCTTCTCTTGGCCATTCTTCATTTTCTCCGGTTTTATTTCTTCAGACTTCTCGATCTGCAAAGCAAGGTTATTACAGACTAGCTGTTGCTGGGGAATTCGTCCCCGTAAAATTTAACATAGCCTATGTTACTCACTGATGACGTAGCTTTTTAATGGTGAAGGAATTAATACTAATAATACTAATCGATGTATTAGTATAGATTTACAATGATAGACATACTGGTATTCTGCAATAATGACTTATGATTGTTATTTTTGTATTTGAGACAAATCTGAGTAGAATAGATAGGTCGGTTATTTATTTCCTTACTTGTAAATCATCGTCATCGACATCCATTGGGACCTCCTCGTCGTGTTTCATCTCGTCTCCATCTTCGTCTTCTTGCTGCAGAGTCGGCTGCTCTTCCGCTTGCTCCTTGGTAGCTGCGTCGATCGCCTGCATATATAATAAAAAAAATCAATAATTTGAATTTCTAAGTTTTATTCTGATCGTTGCTTGAAGTACCTGATTAATTTAGCGAAGACTTTAAAAAAAATAGAAATTAGCATAGAGTTAATTAAATAATAAATAATATTGAAACGAACTTAAATTTTAAAGAAAAGAACAATATTAAAACAACGTCGTCCGTGAAAAATCCGCGCTTAAGCTCCGAATTTGATTAAAGCTTGTCGCCTGATTAATTGCGCTTACGTAGCGAAGTATAAGATTCGTTTCAGTATTCTGTCAGTGAGGCTGGTAAAAAAAGTAAATGAATGTATTTTACCTGGAGATCATCTTTCTTCCCTTGTTTAACATGTTGGAAGGCATCTGCTTCTTTATCCGCATCATTGTCCGCGTCCCCGCCCTCCTCTGTCGCGTCCTCTTCTTCCACGTTTAACGTATGGGCACGTTTTTGTTTTTGATCATTCACCTCCCCTGAAAATATTCTAGCATTTAAGAAACCTTCCTTAGTTGAGTTCCGGCGCAAAATGTTTATTGCCCAATTTATTATTAGAAGAATCTTTTAAAGCGCAGTAAAAATTTAACTTTTTAGACACTATTTTAACTACTATCGAAATTTTCGGTTGCCTTACCTAATGTCCTTTTATCATCAGTTCTTCCGGGTTTATTTTCTCGTCGTTTCTGCTTATCTTGTGAGGCCTCAGCTCTAGCGGCTTGCTTCTCACCGCGATGTCCTCTGTCACTCTTATCTAGCTCCGAACGACCCGTTGACTGTTTATCTTCACCCACTTGCTCTTGAGCTTGTTCCTAAAAGAAATGTATTTAGATATTTAAATAAAGGCTCCTAACTAAACAACCCTAGGAGCTAATGAAGTTGTTACAAGAACCAGTTAGTAATCAAGGATGGTTTACAAATTATCATACAAAAAACATATTTGAACATGTAAATAAAATATTGTGTTATACTTACGAAAGGTGCTGCTTCTTCATCTTTGGCCTGTTCTGCATTAGTTTCTACGTTGTCATTAGCTCCGCGATCCATTTCTGCATTCTCAGCTTTTTCATCCATTGACGGATCCTCGCTCGATGGATTCGCTTGAGGATTAGCTTCATGTTCTTTCTTCTCCACATTATCCTCTTCATTGATTTCCTCTGGGTTTTTAGGCAGTTCTTGCTCGTCAGGTTTATTTTCCTCTTCTGGTAATTCAGGATTTTGTTCCTCGTTCTCTTGTGGAATATCAGCAATGGGATCTTCTTGAGAACCATCTTGATTCTCATCTTCCTGTTTGCTGGATTCTTCCTCGTCCATTTTATCTTTGTCTTCTGGACTATCTTTTTCCTATCATAAAAAGTAAATATTTGCATCACAATTTTAAAAACTATAAATTTTGATGTTTCTTGGCTTAATTTATTAATTTCACTTTTCTTACCTGTGAATCATGCTTATTTCCTTCATCGCCTTCATCGCCTTCATCGTCTTCATCACTGGACACTTCAAGTCCATTTTTATTATCTTTCTCTTCTTCGTCTTTTTGTTTATCTTCTTCATCATTCTCAACGACTTCCTTCATCACATCTATTTCAAATGGATTTTCCGTTTCCGTTTCACCTTCCTCCTGTGAAAAATATATTTTAAATCAGATATACACTCATAGGAAAATTGCCACTTGATAGTGAAAAATATACCTTATCTTCGCCTTCCTCTCCATCGACATTCATATCATCAGGCATCTCAAAATCTTCAGGCTCTGGTAGTTTTTGTTCTTTACCATGATGTGGATCAATCTGAAAAAAAAAACCTTGAGTCAAACATTGAAAGTGTTGATTAAATGATTATATAACGTTCGTTATTTACATGATCGTCGTCAACTTCAGGTTCTTCCATTTCGTTGATATCTTTCTTCTTTTTCTTGTCTTCACCTTCTGTGCCATCGTCGGTCCCTTGTTCTTCTTCTTTAGCACCCATTTGTTTTTCACCCGTACTCTCTCCTTTGCCTTTTTCATCTTTATCTTTTTCCTGTTCGTCGCCATCCTCCTCATCTTCTGAACCCCAAATTTGTTGATCCAATCTACATATTAAACGTAAGATTAAAAGACCGAACATTTTTTCAAATCAAATATTTATTTGTAAATGATGTAACTTACTTTTCGGCGGCCTTATCCGTGTCACCCATTTGCTTGTCGGCATCGTCTTCATTATCTTCTTGTTCTGAATCATTTCCTTCTGTACACGGTATTTTATTAATTAATAAATATCAAACTTATAATAAAACTTTTGTCTATTTCGAATACTCAAATAGCTTACCCTTTTCTTCCACATCTTGTAAATGCGATTCAAAATCATCCGTCATATTAATTCCTTTTTCTTCCTCTTTGCAATCTTTATCCTCTTCTTTTTTCTCTTCTCCTGGTCTTTGTGCATCATCCAGTTGATCCTATTATCATAACAAATACAATTTTTAAACACCCATTGTACTGAGCCTTAGTATTCCTTTTTTGATAAATAAATATAAGGTATAAAATTCACCTGGTTCTCTATTCTTTCAGAGACGTCCTTTTGACCTTCACCTTCACCAAGCCCCATGCCACTGGATGATCCTGGACCTTCAGCACCATCTCCATCTTCCATGTCCAGATCAGATGGCTTACAGAAACTGAACAATTATTTGAATTATGCAAGCTTATAAAATATGAAGTCAATCAAGAAAATGAATAGATCAATACTTCAACATACCCTTTGGCCGCCAAATCAGAGAATATTTTCAAAAGTACAGACAGCATCTTGCATGATACTCTATGAACAGCAACTTTTTGCGATACAAAATATTGTATAAATAAGATAGCTTGCTCTAAAATAGGAACAACTCTTGATACTGCCATTTTGACATCTCCAATCTGAGTTACCGTTGCAATATATTGGACATAATCAGTCAATAATCTATACATTTTGCTAATTAAAGCATCCAACTGTAGTAGTTTCAAATCATTCGATAGATTGTCTTGTAAACGTTCTTTCAAATGTTTATCTTCAAGCATTTCTTTATTCCCAGTTTCATTGTCTTCAATTAATTTATCGATTGCTTTCAATACTTCTGATTCACTATCATTTTTATCCATTGGCAAATGTTTTTTGTAAAGAGACTGTATTACTAAAAGCATAGTCGCTATTAAGTCTTCCGTTTCTGTAACCAATTTTGTAGAATCTTCTTCCATAGACACATCAGTCGTTTGATCTAATTCATCTAATCTTTTAATTGTTTCTTTCAAATAGATGTCCAAATTATTGAGACTCCTTAAGAAAGGATGTTGGGATACAAATTCATCATAAACCAGAGCTTTTAACGTGAATTGATAATCGTTCTTGATTTCATTTACTTTATCAATGATGCCGTTTAAATTATTTTTAGATTCTCTAACAACATCTATATGAGATTGAGAAAGTGTTGGTAATTCAAAGATGTTTTGTCCGATTTGTTTAGGAGCTGACATCAATAATTTATTGAGTAATGTTTTCTGTTTAGAGACTTCTGTGATTATTGATTTTACTGATTTGTATAAAACATTCCATTCATCGCTTTTCTTGTAGCAACGAGTTATTGGTGAATTAGATACTATTGAATCAAATTCTGGATCACAGCTATCTTTTAAAGTTTTTTCGGGACAAGACTGTAATAGTACACAGAATTGATCGAGCAATATAGATGTGTTAGAATAACAATCTACGAGAAGATTCAACTTTTCTTTTAACGTTGAAATATTTGATTCTGGAGTTTCAACTTCTAAAGCCGCTGTTAAACTGGTGGCTATTCTCCTTAAATCGCAAAGTTGTCTTGAATGTTTTGCGACTGATTTCTTCTGTTTTATTGTTAGTTTCTGTTAATAATAAAACCGGTATCATTGTAAATGTCAAGATAAACGTAAAGAGATAGGCATACAAGTCTTAAATAGAAACCCTAAGTGAAAGAAAACTTGTTAATATTTCTTACCATTAAATGAACTGAGAATCCCTTGCAGCGCTCTATGTTCTGCATGCCGAGGTCTTTGTGAGGGGAAGTCAAGGCAGTAGCCAGCAGTCTGTGACGTGCTATGTTCCTCTGGAAGTACATTTCACATCCCAACCATAGAAGGGACAATGTTGCGTCGCTGCGTCTAAATTAACATATTTAAAGTATATTTTTCTAACATATTTATGTTTAGCTTGAGATATTTAAATCTAAAAAAAGATATTTAGAGTGTCAAGAAATTACGAGCGCACCTTTTTTCATACCACCAATAGTTAAAGACTGTTAAATAACTTTGATTTCTACAGGTTATAGCTTTTTACTGTTGTGTAAGATATTAAAGAAAATTCTTACCTGCTCTTTAAATAATTCAAAGCAGCATCCAGATTAACAGGAGGTATAGTGAAGTCATACAAGTCATCATCAGCTGATAATATAACGAGCCCCGTGCGATAATTCAGACCAATTTGAGATAAATACTTAAACAAATCTGCGAGAGCTTTCCGCTTTTGTTGAACTATACTCTTTGCTTGAGATTTCTGCTTGTCTTTCGTTTCTGTTGTATCCACCTAAAATATAGACACCCTGTCAGAATTGCTTAAATGCGACTTTATTTCTTATGCTATACTAGGTTCCACCCGCGACTGCGCCTATGTGTCCTAGGAGGCTATCTTCAACATCGATGCCAAATTTCATGGAGATCTATGCTACAGTTTAGGCTACAAAATCTATCGAATGTCCTATTATTTAGTATACATCTAAACTTACATATTAATATTATTAGTAAGATGGTTTGAATTTAATTAATAATAGAGAATGCTTAAGTAAAAATAGAGAAACAGTCACATCATATAGAACCAACCGACAATCAAATATTTGGCATATATGTGTATTGGCGTTAGTTATATGAGAAAATCTAATAAATTCCATTAATTTACACCTAATATCGCATAATTTTTATTTACCCGTTACAAACAAGACCGTAAGCTAATTTCTTACCTCTAACGAAGCCAAATGTGTGTTCGTCTCAATAATAAGAGTAACAAAGTCATCTAACGCCTGCACCAGAGAGGGGTAGCCAGAGTTAAATATGGTGTCTTTGCACAGAGACTTCGCTTTGTTCACCAATCCCGAGATTTTAGACAACAAACTGCCATCAGGTATTATCTCGCAAGGCTTTTCTGCTTCATCTAAGTATTTCTGAAAATAAAAACTAAAAATTAAATACTATACTGCAAGCTTGACCTTCCTATGAGAGAAGAATTAGGAAAATCCAAATGTACTTTATTAAGTAAGTATTGATACAAACTATCGAAATATCACATGGTTTAATAAATTAAAAACTTTTTCTAGTGAAAATTCAAAGATATGTGAAGTCAACCCTTATTGGACCAGCGTGGTTGACTATGGTCTTGTCACCCTTAATAAGACCTTCGGTGGGGATGTTCTAGTGAGCTGATGATGACATATTTGTTTTAAAATAAGTCAAGTGGAAGCAGTTCTGCGATTCAAGAGTGTGTGCTCCGGCAGCCTAATTATGGTCCCTTTCTTTTTCCACCTTTTTATGAATATTTTTATGAAAAGCGTGGGAAGGGAAAGTGGATTTGTCAGAGGGCTCATATCCTTTTTGTATCCCAATATTAAGGGTAGGTGGTAACCTATATCTAGATACATCTGCAATTGCGGATGTCTATGGGCAGCGCTTCCTTTTTTCGGCGAAAACAGGCATTTGTTTGATACTTTTAAAACCCTCATGACACAGGCCTGGCCTAGTGTGGGTGTTGATATTTTCGGAAAGCGATTGAGAAGTAAGAGATAATGTATGATTGGATAGTGTAGATTGTTATACTTTTGAAATATTTTTTTTTCATTTTTTCAAAGTAAACATATGTGCATTACCTTAATATGCCTGAGAGTGAGTATGTGGTTCTGCGGGTCGATCATGTAGGCCCCGCCGGCGGGCGCGTGCGGGCCGGCGGCGCGCTTGGGCCGGTCCCACAGCCCCGCGTGCTCGCTCTCGCACACCGCCAGGTGCGGGGACACGCACTCCTTTACTACGTTCTGGAAATATTTTTATTATTTTGCTGATTTGTTGCCTGTTACTATCAGTACAAATGAGTGTAATAAAATGAAGTCCACATTCTTTGTATATCTATACATACTATTTTTTACTCGCACACATATTTTAATTAAGCTTATTAGCTATCTTTTACTAATACTATCCTTTGAAAAAAATGTAAAAATGATTTCGTGAGAAATCTTATCCTTCGTTTTGATTAAAACCCTAAATTATGTAAATAAAGGCTCGTCAAATAATGAGAAAAAGTGCCATAAACATTTAGTAATGTGAACATAATTTGTCTATGGTTTTGATTGGAATCCTACATAATGAGAAAATTTACATCTAAAAGGTATAATACCTCAAACTCTTTAGTTTGCTTGTGTAACGCTTTATGCGCTTTTTCAACAGTATCTTTAACGCTCCAGTAGCTCAGGTCCCTGTCCCAGGTACAAATCTTTACAAAGTCTCGAAGTTTCTTCTCTATGGGCGTGCGCTTTTCCTTGATGGCGGTCGCAATTTGCGTTGAAAATTGAGAATAATAGTTGTAAGTGTTCCATAGTATTGATAGTAATTCATCTGGAAAATTAAAACAAAATAATATAAATGACAAACTAAAATCTATCCATCCACCATCGAAATGTATCCCACAGGAACCGTAATTATTTCCGGGACCAAAAGTAGACTATTTGTTCTTCCAGACTATCCTCTACGTCTATGCCAAATTTCATCGAGATCCTTTCAGCCATTTAGGCTACAAACTCTAATATACATCCATACATCCAACCTAACTTTCGCATTTATAATAATCTATACTAATATTATAAAGAGGTAAGATTTGTATTTTTGTATGTATTGAAATAACTCAAAAACTACTGGGCCGATTTTAAAAGTTCTTTCACCGTTAGCAAGATAATTTATCTGTGAGTAACATAGGTTATATTTTTTAATTTCACGCGAAGTCGCGAGCAACAGCTAGTAGTATTATAAGATTATTAAATAGATATGTTCATTATTTGTTTACATTTTTTTAAGTTGTATGACAGTACCTAATACTACACAAAAGTATGTAAAAAGAATTTCTCACCTCTTCTAGGACTTGGTTCTAAATGTATCAAATGACAATGATATACATATACAATGTTCAGCCTCACTTCATATTCTACTAAATTAGAGCTCTCCATAAACTCCTTTAATACTGAAATAACTCTCTTTGCAGTCAGTGGCTCCTCATTTTGTGACTCAAACAAATAAGTATTAACCACAGAATATAAATAAAACCAGTATTTATGTGCCTCAGCTTGCTTCCTGGAAAACATTTATCTTATATAATTAAAGTTCAAACTTACAATGGTATAGAAAATCTTTTAATTGATTACATCCATAAGTTTGAGAGTAGCCCCAGTGGTTAAAAAATTAAGGAGTAAAAGGTTAGGTTATGGGCATGTTATGAGGACGGATGAATCGAATGTAACAAGAAGGACGTTAGTTATGAATGTGGAGGGTTATATCGGTAGAGGTAGACATAGAAAGAGATGGATGGATTGCGTGAAAGATGACATGATCAAGAAGGGAGTGATGACTGAGATTACGGACGATAGAGTTATTTGGAGAACGAAAACCCGGTGCGCCGACCCTACGGGAGTAGAATAAGGTAGGGGAGATGATGATGATGATGACATCCATAAACAATAAGTGAAAAATAACATGGTTAAAAGTAAAAAAACAAGCTTACACACACGTACAGTCGGGTAAACTGGCGGTGTTCCAATTTAAAAGCTACAATCGTTAGAATATATTGAAACGAAACAGAAAAATCAATACAACTCAGCACATAAATGTGTCTGTACGAAAAAAGTCCGTTAGTGATACACGGTTAGTTTCCTTTTACTATCCCTTAGTTTGCACTCACTGCTATCTAATTAGTTATTTGTAGGAATCAGAGTTGGTCTCGTTGCAATGAACAAGGCATTTTTTTCCTGAGGTGGAACACCGCAGATTTTCGCAACAGTACGTCCACGTACACATACACACTTTGGCAAATATTTACCTGTTGTATAAATTGTTCAAGCACTCCTTCCAATGTGACATTTCAAGTTTCCTCCAGTTTATAATCTGTTGTCCCACGTCGAGGGAAATGTCGATCATATTGTTCGCTTTGTGAGCGTTCTTGTTCCACTCCTCGATCTTATCTCGCAGCAATTCTAATCCCGTTAGAAACCGGGATACGGGACTTGAAATTGAGAAATTTAATATTCTGTCTACTATAACCATTATCTGAAAATATAATTAATTCAAAACTTTAATATTGTTTCACTTACACAGTGAAATACATAGAAATAGGTAATTTATTTTAAATTTCATTAAACACAGTAAGGATTGAACCAAAAACAATTAACTTAATAATATAATTAATATATACAAGACAGTAAACATAAGTTCACTTACGTCTTTTAATGTAGGGAAGTCCGGCCACTGGTCAAGTAAGTTGTTAGTTGCATCCTTAACTCTCCACAGCAATGGCAGACACTGTCTGGTTTCAGAAACCCACGGTGAACGGTAAAAGTCTATCTTGGTATTTGATGAATCTGTTGGTATACATTTGTAATTAAAACAAACACAAAATGAAACACAAAAAACTTTGTCTAAGGTAAAAAAAGATAAAAATAAATGACTTACCATATCCGTCAATTTTATCTTTAATATCTGATATAACAACCATCAAACTGGGAGAAACAACGCCTTCAAATTCTGCATCTAACGCTTCCCATGTGTTGTTGATTAACCGACTAAATATCGGATACCACATGAGCAATGGACTTACAACGTTGTTAGCCACCAATTTCCTGGGGGAGGGTAACCATTCCGCTGACGTCATATTATGAGCGAAGTTTGAATGCCAGTTGTATATCAGTGAAACGTCTTCATTAGTGATTAAGTATTGAGATTTTTTCTTATCGGCACTTTGTATCACTTTCTTCTGTTCTAATGTTGGTGGTTTAAATTCAGCAAAATCTAATTCAGAATAAGACGGGAACATTTCCATTATCTCTTCTTGTGCGATTGCTTCCTCATCTTCGTCTTCGCATTTAGACCTGAGATATTCAAAAAATTAAATAATTATTTTCTACTTATGCCAGACATTTAAGTAATATATAGACTAGACATAGGGAACAATATTTTTTCACCGGTACTTTCTCTGTACGGTACTATGTCGATGTCAAATTTTACTCGTCAAGATCTATGTTTGGATTATAATTTACATAATTCTAGAATCTTCGAAATATTGAAATAAGCTCTCTTTGGTGTTGAATAGTCTTAGTTCGGTTCTGCATGTTAAAAAATACTTTTTTGAATCTATTTGACTTATTGGTAATGAAAAGACGTACAAGACAAGAAATTATTAGAGTATTCCGAGAAGGATCTTGTAGGACTTTTTAACATTGACATAAGGGCGCTTGTGGATGTTTTAATTTAGTTACTTTACATTATGTTAACTATATCCTTTTACTTTGACCGAAATATTATGTACTTACTTAGTAACATATAGAGCTTCATCGTCTATTTTCTTCTTTTCGATGTCCTGTCGTTGCTTTTCCCAAGCCTCCACGATAGCGGTTAAAGTTTTCAAAATTGATTCAAATGTCACTCTATCTACATTTTCTGATGCAACGCAACGCATGTTTAGTTCTGATAAATTCATTTTTAACGCCCTAAAAATGTTTTAAGTTATAAAAACAGTATTATAATCTATACATATAATAAAATTGGAATGTCTGTAATATCAAAAGAAAAATTCCAGATTTCGGAAAGATGATGTATTTGCGTTGTTGATAACGAAAATCGAATTTTAAAAATTTATGTCTGTCTGTCCGAGAGCCGCGTTTGTTCTGGCTGATTTCAGAAACGGCTGGGCCGATTTCTACCGGACTTTCTCTAAAGGGTAGCTGACATAGGGCATATTACAGGTTACTTTTTATTATCTTAATATTGCGTGGCCGAAGTCGTGGGCAGCAGCTAGTATAATATAAAATTATATTTAGCCTGTTACTTAGGGATAGCGCGACTTTTTAACAATGAAAGAATTTATAAAATTAGATCAGTAGTTTTAGTTTACTTGTTACAAACCAAAATCCTTAATAACATTGGTGTTAGTGAAAAAAAAAAACTTACTCCAAACATTCCATTTCAGCAGTATACGAGTCCTCAGACGATATAAGATTTTTCTTTATCATTTGCATAAATGTTGACGTCACAAATCTATTTAGATAACTTTCTTTGTAATTTTTAGGTATCTCGTTCGGGTATTCCATGAGTTGAGTTAATTTTCCACATATAACTGTACCTTGTTCGGTTTTAACAATCATTTCTTTTATCAAATCGCTTAAAGATGTTATACTGTACACGACTTGAGATATCGAAGCCTGTAAAGGTTTTGCTAAATCTGGGAATATCTCGGAATATGTCGTTTCTATTTTCTTATAAAACGCATTAACTGAATGTAACCATGATGAGGTTTCTTTGATAACACTTTGAGCGTTTTGTATTAAGTTTTTGTCGATTTTATTAGAGTTGAGACATTCGTATAGATTGTCGCAAGTTGTTAATAAATTTTTAGATATCTTTGTTATACTTTTTTCTGATAATACCGATTTAGTAAAATGCTTGCAGTCCTGAAAATAAAAAAAAATAATGCTAGCTATCATACGAAACTACGTCCGCGGAGAAAAAATTAGTAACCAACTAATTTCATGCAGATATATGAAGACGTTTTGGAGATATGTAGTAACAAATATCCATACATCTCACTTTTCACATAATATTAGTAACAAAAGTAGTATGTTTAATTACCTTTGCAAAACTTCCATACGAAGGTTCTTTCGGCCGGAAAGTGTTACCAGATGCATATTTAAGTATCGCCTTTGCTGTTTTCACTTTTAGCTCAGCAATAATAGAGCAATAAGGATGAACCTTATTTAATCTGTCTTTATTTTCATTTAACTTTTCAACAGTCACTTCTGTACTTTTTTCTATATTATTATTTTCTAATATACACCCTGTGACAACACCGTGAACATAATATACACTTAATAGACTTTCAAACATTTTTAAATCTTCTTCAATATATTGAATTTTGAGTCGATGTTTTTCCACATGATCTATAGGACTGATTTCTGCCATTATCTTTAGTAATAAGAAACTAGTCAATGCAGATAATTTCGCTGTCAGTATTTTAGCTTTCATTTTTATTGACGTACTAGAATTTTCTATAACAATTGTTTTTAAGTTCTCATAAATCGAATTAGCGATTGAAATCATATCAACGAAAACGTTATCGTCTTTAAAATATTGCGTTAGATGAGATTCTTCGAAGCTGTACATTTCTGCAGTTAAATTGTGATTTTTGTCTTTGACGAAACAATGCAATTGGTATATCAGTTGTTCATATTTTCTCATTTCTAAATCAATATTGGATTTTCTGAAAATAAAATTATAAGTATAAATGTGATATTTTAAATGTGGTTTTGGAGTTTTTAAGGCTTGCCATAGCTCATTTAAGAGGACCAAGTTTAACATACCAACATATTATTTAAAATTTAACTCTTAAATACCTGAAGTATCAAATTTGATACCGGGATTACAAGTAGCATTGGGCACCTACAATCGATTTTATTTCACAATTAGGTTGTTTACATCTTAGTAAAGGAGCCTATCACGAACCTGAGGTTATCGACAAAAAGTCGGAAGGGCAATATATAAAAAAATAGTTTTTCTTTTTACTATTTTTCCCCATTAGTAAACACAGTAAAGTGTACTGTTGATTTAAAAAAATCAGGCAATTAAGGGTTAATACAAAATTGTTTAGGCTTCTATTAGTAGTCTTAACTTAGTACTAAAATTTTAGTTGTTTATTAAAGTTACATATAGTCAAGTTTCTAGTTTAAATAATTTTACATATAATATTAATGTAATTTCGTAGATTTCAATATAATATCAAATTAACTTACAAGTTTAGTATAGCAGCTGCGTCCAACACACCAATATTCTTCCAGAGAGCATCGCGTATATTGGCGAGGTGTGTTGAATATTCCGCGCGATCTTTTAACGGTACCGTTTCATACGCAAAAATATGCCGGGAATCTAAAATATCACCAGTAATCAGTTTCCTTTTTGCAATGAATTCTTGTAAATAGTGTATTAGCGCGCGCACACCTTTGACTAAACTATCGCACAACTGTTTAGTCTCGCTTCGATTCCCATGAGCTTATATGAAGGTGCGCACACAACTCGATTTTTAGTTATGCATGTAACAGTTGGATTGGCTACGAATCAATCCACAATCGCACAACAGTATAATATAAAAAGTAAATGTATAGTGCTTACTAAGGAAGGCTCTTGGTTTAATTTCTATTTTCAATTTCTAGTGGCTAGAGTTTAATAACGCTAGATCGTATTTAGATCTTAGGGTAGATACGTGAGAAATATATTTCGGGACTGCTTAAGTAACAATTAAATTTCTTTGAGTATAGCTGGTAGGAAGGTCATCATCATCGTCAACAGTTCACTATACGTCCCCACCGAGGGGCTCAGAGCCTACCCTAAGTTAGGGTGACTAGCCCATAGTCAACCACGCTGGCCTAGTGCGGGTTGGTTTACTTCACAGATATCTTTAAATTTCTTCGCCGATATGTGCAGGTTGCATCACGATGTTTTCCTTCACCGTAAGAACGTCAGGTAAATTATGTACATATGAAAAATCGAAAATCACATTGGTACATGGCGGGATTCGAACCCAAGACTTAGATTACAAGTCAAGTGCTTAAACCACTGAGCCACCGACGCGAAGGAAGGTAATAATCATGATTTACACTGAAAAGGGTTAATTAAAAAAACCGAATACTACTTTAAAGTTATACTAACTCTGATCACTGGATATAGTTAACTTTTGAATATAGTAAGGCATCAATGGTAGATTTGAGGAAACTCGTTTCGTATTTAATGGCACTGTTTCCATTGCGTTGTCTTCTTCATTTTCCTTTTCAGTATAGTTAAGGAACGGCAATGGATATTGTACTGGAGATCGTACAAATAATTTGTATAACTCATCAATAAACTTTACAGATATTGAAGATAATCTAAAAAATAAAGAAAAATAATTAATAAACAATAAAATAAATTAAATTAAATTCTAATATAGTTTTCTACTTACTTATTATAACTGATATCTCCGTTATTAATGTTTTGTACGACTTTTAGAAGACTCGACAGAGTAGGCGGAAAACCTTTAGTTTCTTTTGCTATGTTCACTAAATAAACTAATAATTCAACAAAATTTTTCGTCAATGTATATGTTTTATTTCCTGAATTAATGTTGCTTACAATTTTTAATAAATCAGATCTTAATAAACATATTACTCTTTGGATAATGTATAGATTAATAGGCAAAAGTTTTACGTTCATATTGGTTAGATCAACATTTCCTATGTTTGACATATTTTCTTGAATTGTTTTCAATGTATTTGGATCTGGGACATCAGTTACATAAAGGTCTAATACAGGAGTTAAATTGGAATTAACTTTTTGTAATTGCTTATGTATTGGTTGTTCCATATCTAATGTCAATGAGTTATAGATTTCAGATCTTTGTATGCATAAAGATTGTTCCGTTTCATTTTCATACAAATTAGGTTGACCATGAATTTTTCGTAGTTTCTTACTCAATTTAAGTATTAATTGTGAATCGTTTTGATTTTTTAAATTCATAGTTTCCAAATCGATATTGAATTTATTCAAATCTTTGCCTGTTATTTTTGATAGTTCTGTAATTAGATATTTTTGTAACCATCTGCTGTGTACATTCAGCAACGGTATGATGTCTTCTTTTAAAATTGGTATTTTCTTTTTCGTCAATTCAAAGATAGGAAGAGAACATATTTTAAGGAATCTCGTTCTCCAATTTAATAGTTGAATTATTTGACACACATCTTTATCATTGGAAGAGTTTTGTTCTTTTATAGCATTGACAATTTCATCGTCAACTAATTGTAGATAGACATTGCAAAATTTCAATATCGGATATTCAACAAAGTCGTCTGTTATTTCCTTTGATAATACTGCCTTTGAGTATGCTATCGCTGTAAATTGACTTCCTTTTTCTGTCTTTGTCAGTTTCTGCAAATTATTGTATAGTAATATTAATGCAGTATTAGATTTTAAAATGATTTCATCATTTTGTTCTTCAGATTCGGGATAAAATCTCTGATATGTTAATAAATTCGCATCATTTTTAAGTACAATATCATAAGCTTTCTCATTGAGTTGATTTAATAATGCTGTTTTATTACTCTTCTTAGATTTTATGCATTCTTTTATAATATAGTGTAGTATATGTAAAGTTTCTTTCGAACATTTTTGATATGCTGTTAGTATATTAAAGAGAAAACTCCAATTATCTGGATTTTCTTCAGTATTTATCTGCGTTATTAATGGGAATGCAATTTGTTTTGCAATTTCATACGACGAATTGTTACATAACCCTTTAACCGATAATGTATGGATCGCATCATTTATATATATTTCCTTATATTCCGCTTTCCCTATTTCATTTTCTAAAGCTTTGAGCATATTATTTTTCATCTCAGCCAATGGTGTATTGATGTTAGATACAAAATCACTACCAGTTCTCGGTTTTATATATACATCTGAGAAACTGTTAAGTAAAGCGGTTTTAGAGGAAATGCCTCGGAGAATTTGTTGCCAAGTTAAATGAGAAGCTTGTATCAAGTGTGACACTGTTGGTCTCTCCAATCCTGTAATTTGAATATTATAAAATATAACACAACATAGAGATAATAAAAAAAATGATTTAGACAGTACCCCAAGATAATTACAGCGTTATTAAGCGTAAAAATGAAGTATGGATGTTTAAGCTAAATTATTTGTAAACTGTTCATGAAAAACTGACTGGTTACCTTGAATAAACGTTGTCATAAGTTCATGGCATTTAATGCATATATCGAAATATTGTTCTGGAAGTCCACACGATGATAGTAGCGCTGTTAAATCCAAATAAGGCATACTTTCTGATAAGCTTGTCTCCATATCAGCTGACCGTAGCATAAATAATTCCACACCTCGGTTTCTCATTGCCCTCGAAATTTCACCATACTTTGGGTCCATAGTGAAAAATACTCTAAAATTCGGATGCGGTTTTATTTCACTTATTTCTCCTCTCTCCGGAATACTTAGAACTCCGTTTGTCTCCAATAAACCATTGAGTCTGTCTAACACAGCTGCAGACGTTAAATTTACATTGTCCAATAAAAGCCATGATCCTTCAATTAATGTTTTAACAAGCAACGAATCCACCCATTCAAATTTACCTCCAGCGTTTACCGAAGATGACTGAACTTTGTTCAGTAAATTGTTCAGTTTGTTTATATTTATTTGCACTTTATCGGATATGTCATTGGATAAATCCTTCTCGAGTAATTTCTCACAATGTTTTAAAAGAAATTTAACTTTCGTTTTAAAATTCGCATTATCATCTATTGACGTATTTTGTACAAAATTGCTTTGCAATTTCTTATATTCATGAAGATTGGTTAGTAATGTAATACCTTTCCATTTGTCAATTTCTTCCGTCAACCATAGATTACGTAGAGTGCTCTGTGTTAGTGTTTCTACTGCATCGTAAATGTTTTCTAGATTTCTATTATAATCCACTTGTTCGAATCCGCCTAAAAGATCGGAAACATCCATAGCCGATGTTACTGGCAACACATGTAAATCATTACCAGCCAAATCTGCTAATATTTGAATAACACTGCTTTTTCCCGTCGATGATGCTCCAACTAATATTGTTAGCCAATTCATTTTTATATTTTGTGCAACCGACTTTAATATTGGCATTTGATTTCTTAATACCAATAAGTTGGATTCCAATGCGTGTTTATTTTTAAATGCCTTCTCATTATTTCTTTTTAACTTTACATCTCCGATTATAATTTCTTCATCGTTAATATTGAATTGTGGATTTGTGTCACTTCTTGGGTATTTAGGGCAGAATATTTCATCGTATGATTTTATCATTAGATTTTTATCTTCAATAGTTCTCATTCTATTAACATATAGCATGTCTACAAACTTTCCAGGCGAGGCAGTGTTGCCAGCATTTAAATCAGCTATTAAAGAATCACACCATCTTTGTATATCCCTTAAATTCATCTCCCAAGGTCCGCCTCTGTGACCCCATAATTGAATCTCGGTGATTTCGTGAGCGATTTTACAATTGAAATTCACTATTCTATGTAAAATATCTTTGGGCAATGTTGGATACTGCGACTCAACGATATAAATTAAATCTTCTTTAGTCAAAGTATCGATATAAACCTGCGTAAATCGATTTAAAAACGAAACAGGTAGCCCTCTTCTAGCGCCGCCTTGTTTTAACGGATTTTGACATGCAAATAATTTAGTTTCTTTCTTTACTTTAAATGTTTTGCCTAATTCAGGAATGAAAACTTCACCCCTGTGATCTAAGCAGGCGTTTAATCCTTCAAGCACGGGTTGTGGAGCTAAATTGAGTTCGTCAAGTAATATCCAATCGCCATTTTGTAATGCGCTCAAGAATGCTCCTTCTTTGAATACAAATGAACCATCTTCTGCTGGAAGATCGGTACCAAATAAATCTGTTATATCCTGAAAAATAAAAACTATGTAAGAAGTATCCAAAAAATTAAAAGAAGAACTATATTTAATTGTTAATACTTACTGTTTGATCACTCAAGTTAATGCGAACAACTCTATGACCTGAAGACTTAGCCAATGCAGTCACTAAGCTTGTTTTCCCAACACCTGGGTTTCCTTCTAGAAGTATAGCTTTATTTAACTGAAGACCTCTAAGCAGTCTCAATGTATTCGATCCAGTTGTTGGGGCAGTGAATGTGAAATTCTGTTCTATATCACTCTGTCTAACATGTGGCCCTACTTCAATATAAAATGGGTTGATACCAAATTTCTTATCATCACATTCAGCATGTAAAGTTGATGAATCGATATCCAATAAAGTGTTCAAATTCTCTGAACATTTGTTAGTAAACGATTTAATCTGATTCATTAGGAAAGAAGTCGATGATTTCCTTAATAAAGTCAATGCTGCAGAGTCAATATGGCCTGTTAATGCTGTACCGAAGCAATCTAGAAACGTCATACAAGCACCGTGAACATACGCTTCTGGCGTATCTAGTAGTCCTTTGGAGACTGTTACATTAATAAACTGAACCCATGACAGTAAATCACGGATACTGAATGGAAATTTATTCGTCACTTCCGAATTTTTCAACCAGCTCGTAAAATCTAATATAGAACTACCGATTCCCGATGTCCCATCTTCCTGGTTTCCCAACGCGATGCCTTTTCCTACACTTTTCTCTAATACTTTTAATAAATCCTCTCTAGATGTAACATTATCGCACCATATTTCTGTAAATCTATTTCTCAATGCGGGAGAAAGTTCTTTCTTTCCGAAATCTCCTCCAGGATTCATAGTTCCTATAAAATGGAAATTATTCGCAGCAGTAACTACGACAATATCCGATCCGTCGTCCATTCCCTTTTCGGCCAAAACTAGTTGTCGCTCTGGTTCTAGTAAAGAATTTAATCTTTCTAATACACTGTCGTCTGCTAGTGATATTTCATCAGCTAAGAACATATGTCCTTGTTCCATTGACAAAATCAAAGGGCCGTCGACCCATTCAAATAGTCTGCCGTCATTCTTGTATTGTCGTACTGGACGAAGACCACCTAAGAAATCGGAACTTTCTGTGTGCATATGACAATTCACTGATAACAGTTTTCTATTGCTCAAAGCGGCGAGGACTTGACATATCGTGGTCTTACCACAGCCAGTTTCACCGACCAGTAACACTGGTTCATCAAATATAAAAGCTTTAGCAATTAACACAGCTAATCTCCTCATATTAAAAGTCCACACGACATGCGAAAATTCACTGAGATTGTTATTGATTATTATTTCCAAAATAGACTTGGTCACAGGCGACGTGTTCTGATGGAAACTGAACAGATTGTCCGGATTTACTTTTCGTTTTATGTGTTTCTCAATTACTTCTTCTATTATCGATCTCTCGTCTGTTTGGCGAACTTTACCAGCCAATATCAAGTATCCTTCATCAGCAATATGTTGGTCCCAATCGTAGAACTTATCTTCGGTTAACATTGCTTTTGAAGCATGTTTATACCTATTGCCCCATCTGAACAAATCTCTCAAAGTTATAAAACCATCTTTGCCTTGAACCGCAGCGGACCCTCGACGCCTTAATTGTAAATCCGCCATCACTGCAATCATCTTTTTACTATAGGTTGGTGGAACATGACATCTCTGATGTAGAATAGTCTCCAACTCCTTTCTGGGTATCTCATCAAAATGTAGTTCAACAAATCTATTCCTGAACGCTCTTGATAACATTTTTCGACCACCGTACAATCCTGGCGGGTTTTGTGTTGCAAATAGCATAAAATTGGGATCTGCCTTCACGACCTGTTGTGTCTCTGGTATGAATAGCTCACGATTGTCATCGAGTACACGATTAAGCGCTTCAAGAACATCACTTGGTGCTAAATTAAGTTCATCTAAAATTATCCAATAACCTTTCCTCATAGCTTCAACTAACACACCTTCCTTGAAAACTAGATTACCACTAGAATCTGTAGCATAGGACCCGATATATTCTTGCAAATCGGTATGTTCATGGTTATTTATTCTTACGCAGTAATTCCCAGATGCTTTAGCAATATAAGTTATTAACGATGTTTTTCCCACTGAAGTATCACCTTGTAACAATATCGGTAGTCGACCTAGAGATACAATACGGGCTATATCTCTGAGATTTTTTCTTACAGTTGGTGTCAAAATATATCCATCAGGAATATCTAGTTCCAATTTCCCTTGAGGGATCCAATGTCCTTCAAAGAGCAAATACTTTTTGCCTTCTATTTGAGGTTCGGGTATAAGTTGGTTGAGAATTGAAACAATATTCCTTTTGCCTATGATGGCTCTGAAATATAAAAAAAATACTGGTATATAGGACATGAACTATATTTTACATACATTAAAGAGTAATACTTACTTGGCTATAAGGGCCTCTACTTTGGGATGTGAGGATCGATCAAGTTGTGTTAAAAATGAAAGGCAAAAAGCTTCATATAACGATCTGGCGACAGTTCCACATTTCGCTTTTGCTGCTGCGGTTAATGCACGACATAAAGTCCTAAGTGAATAATGAGGCGCGTTACCTAATAAAGTTTAAATAGCACATTAGAGAGTAAATAAGTGAGTACATATTATGATAAAAAAAGATTAGTAAAATACATACCAGCTCCATCAACTAAGCTCAACTTAGCTTCTTTCTTCACAGTGGAATAAAAATTGTAAATCGCGTCCAACATAGCTCGACTCAAGTTCATATGATACAAATAATCGCCTATGAGAAGTATCAAGTCATTTCTTTCTGTTAATTCATCCACAAAGAATTCAGTAAAGCGATTCCTTAATCCGACTGGTAAATCTTTTTTACCCACATCCGTCGCTGGATTCATGCAAGCGAAAAGAGTGAAATCGGGATGCCTTTTAATAGGAACTTTATCACCTTTCTCTAGTAAATGTACGATTTCGTTTTTATCTTCCAATAAGCCTGCGAGACATTCCAATATTTCAGCTGAGGCCAAATTTATTTCGTCTAGCAAGACCCAGTATCCTTCTTGCATAGCTTTTACTAAGGAACCTTCAATAAATGCAAATGTCAATCTAGTTGCCGCCCTCACTTGTTGTTCCAATTTTGTAAGCTTATAGCCGAAAATGAGCCATGTTTTTAATTTTCTTTCTTTTCTTTCTTTACCTAAGCGTATAACAGCCGCTTTATGACTTTGCTTCATTAGAGTTACTAGAGCTAGCCAGTTCTCCGTTTCATAACACATTTCTATATGGCCAAGAAATTTTTGATTTTTATTAACATTGTAGAAACCTTTGAATAATTCTATGAATTCATTTTTAATAGGACGGATAACGAATTTGAGATCGACAGGTTTGTAGCCACCGAGTAGATCGGCTGAGTCCGATTGTTGATTCATATTTATGACCACTAATTTATGTCCCGTTTGTTTAGCTAGATATTGTACGGACGAAGTTTTTCCCGTACCTGTTTCACCAACCAAGAGTACAGGTTCATTGGACGTAACGCAACAAGCGATACGTTCAAGTAAACAAGCCGATTGTCTCGTAAATGAAAACACATCTTGCTTCTCATTTAAATTTATTGTTTCCAAACTCTTTTCTATTCTAGGCACTTTAGCACGGCCGACTTCCAAAGATGTTGGCTTGAGAGATACATGAGGTTTGTAGTGTTTCATATAGAATTCAGATTTAGTTTCTACAATTCCTAGACATGTCCCTATTTTCTTGGCCAATTCCAATCTATGTACTGGTGAAGATACTGAACATGTAAAAATATCCAAAGCGTCTTGTAATACTTTTAATGCGGATTCTGGACTGGATACTTCAAAACCTATCACAGCTCTTGAACACCATTTAATTAGATCTCTAGTTGAGATAAGTCTAGAACCTCGTATGGACACTAAATTTGTTTCTTTATCTGTATTAGTAACAGTTTCAGTTGCCTGTAACGATGTATCGTGGCTGCCTACAGAAAACATCATGAATACTTCTATTATTCGGGGACAGATTGTTGTAAGACTGGGATATAATGTTTGTACGACCTCAGCTAACTCAGATCTAGAGAGAGGTTCCACATTTATCTGTGTCAAATGTCTTTGCAGTAATGTACTTGAATTTGACATCTTCTTTTGATAGCCATAGTTGGTTGTTACTGTTCTGTGGATAAAATCAGTTTCCACTATAAATTGCGACTATTAAAAGAAACAATTGCAAAAATTATAATAATCCTAGAAATGTTCCTGTGTTTACATGTATTATTTACGATTTTTTATAATTCACATTTTGTTAATTTACTAATATTTCTTGTACCATTTCAACTAAGCACTAATCTTATGCTAGGATTTTTTTACAATAATAAATGGTGGCATGTGTACTTGAACACGAGATCGCAAATATGTATCCACAACTATTAGGCTATTGCCGTTTAGACTTGCTAACAACTTTATTTATCAAACGCTATTACAACCATTACTTTCAAAATACTTAATAACAGTGTAAATGTAAAACATTTGTTTTATTTTAATAAATAAACTATCATGACTATCTTGACAACTATCCCAGCTGGCAAGTTAAGATGTGGTCAAAAGATACTCTACTCTTCAAGGCCCTGACGTCATATTTAGAAAAACAGACACTGGCAACTTATTCTTATTTACAATCTGTTAAATTAAACTAACCTCTGTGTGACAAAGAGTTGAAAGCCAGGTGTGACAGGCAGTGCGTCTCTGTAGCCCGGCACACACAGGGTGTTCCTCTCCAACAGCGAGCTGAGAGTCGACGCCACGTCCAGCGCAGCGCAGTCTATATCTTCTAATAGCAACCAATCACCATTTTGTACTGCCTATAACAAAAACTAGTTGTTAGATTATAAACACATACTCCAAAAAAAGTTTTTTTACACTCCGCAGATTACTATTATGGACATCAACATGTATCACAATAAATATGTACACTACTTTCGGTATAAGTACTCTATAATTTATCAATAAAGATTTCAAGACTTTATGTTTACAAGTGAATCAACTAAAAGACAAAACTAAATGAAAGTTTTGAATAAAAAATACCTCTGTGAGAACACCAGGGCTCCAAATAAATTCCCCAGGGACATCAGTACATTGATGTGAGCCCAGTAACATACGGGAATCAGTTTGATCTCCTAGTTGAATCTTTTTGAAGGCAACACCTTTTCTGCCCGTGACTGCGGCTAAATGTTCTACAAGAGATGTCTTCCCAGACCCTACTGGGCCCATTAGAGATAAAGCTTTACCTGTAAAGTAAAGCAAATACAATATTAAAAATTGTTACTTCAACTTAAAATTTAATGGAAATTAATTGATGTATTATAAAATGTATTAAAAGGAACAGAATAATCAAAAAGTTATCAAAAAAATAGGATATTTTAAGAACCTTATTTACCTGAGGCAACGGCTAGAGCTAAACTTCTCAAGTTATTTAAAGTAGAAGTAACAGGAACAAGGATACCACTCTGAACATTTGTTTTATCATAAACTGGCAACATTATACCATCTATGTTAACAACACTGGCTGTAGATAAATCAGTATTATCAGTGTTGCCCTCTATAGTTAATACATCTTTGTTTTTTAATGCAATATTTATCTCCAAACAATCTTCATCAGATATATTAAGGTGTTTAGTCAATAATTTTGACTGAATTTCTGTCATATTTGTTAATATAGCTATACATTCTTTTATCATCCTGAAAAAAAAATGTTTATCTGCTTAGAAAGTCTAGAGCTAATCTACACCACAACTTTACAATCAGTTTACACTATTAAATAACCATTAGAGAAATAAATTATTACCTTTGTGTATTCAAAATTAATTCAAGAGTTGACAATACATTTTTGTATCAGTCACCTCTAACCTAGAGTAAGCTCCGAGTCCCTCAGTTGATAAATGAAAAATGTTTTCAGCAATAGGGCCTTTAGAACATTATTTTAATTATAGAATGTAAAACATTGTAAACATATATTTTAATGTCATATAATTATTAATGATAAAAAAAAATTAACATTACAGATAAAGGAGAAAGTAGGTCTTGTCATTTCAGGAGGTCAAGAGGCACAGGAAGGGACTGGAAATTACTCCATTGACAAGAACAAACATAGTTTGTAAGTAAAAGACACTTACCATTTTATTTCAGCATTCTCATGATAACTGAAGTTGGTAACAAAGTTTGTCCAATTCCATTTAGTTGAGAACTCGTTGGGCAACTTTGAAAGTAATGTATAACAGCAGTTCACAATTCTATAATCACTTATTTTCTGTCTGCAGTTCAAGAGTCTGCGTTTCTTTGGAGCAACATTGTAAGAATCTTCATGATGTATGAATACCTCAAATGGTGGTACAGTATTGATTTGGAAATATTTGAGTGTATATCTGTAATATAAAATTGGTTTTAAATATTGGCAACACTAATTTATGCAGATACTTCATGTTGGTAGTGACCCAGTCTTAAATTATTCCAGACAATGTTCAATATCTATGCCTATTGGAGATTTGTTCAGCCATTTATGTATTAGGTTTAGTTATCCAGGTATATTTTCAGTTATATACCATGAAGTTTCATTGCTTTTAATTAATATATGACCAATTTAAAAGACATTGAATCACTGAACCCTTTTATCACAGAAAAATACATAGTTAATATAAAGATGCATGATTAGATTAAAAAACTTACTGAAGAATGTCAGGATGGTCGGACAATGTAGCAAGTACAATAGAAAATTCCAAATGGTTGGTTTTCTCAGTATCATTACATAAATCATAATTAGAAGTAGAAAATACAGGTTTCAATGGTATTCTAGCTGATACAAGAGCTAATAATGTATTGGACAGATGTTTTTTAAATAGTTTAGCATCTTCAAAGTTCAAGATGTATTCAGACAATACGTTAATTGCTTCTGTTATATCAATAGTTTTCTTTTGCAGAGCATCCTGAAAGGAAAAGAAATTAATTAGTAAAATAAAAGAATTCTTTGGATTTCATTCAAGTACACTCACTATTCCACATTAATTTGGCAAATTGAGTCCTCTGATAATTTTAATTAATTTAAATACTTTCACATAATATGTTTTTGCATAATAAAACTGTAAAACAAACCTTAACATGTTGACATGTTTTAACTAAATCAGAATTTGTAGTCTCCCCTTCTATTCTACCAATCGCCTCTATTATATTCTCACACATGGTGTGACCCCGCAAAAGCGGTTTTATAAGTTTCTTCTTACTTTTTTTATACTCAAAAATATTGTAAAATTAGTTTGACCGGTACAGTCAACCATGCTTCGCTCCAATTTTGCTCGCACGTGTTGGTTGTGTTTTGTAATTTGACAGATGACTGACATTTGTCAATGTGCAAACTTGCCAGCGCCCAGGGACTTAACCATAAAAAAGCAACACGGGCCTCGGACTATTTTATGCAATTTTATTTTATTTTATGTTTTTTCCTGAATGAATCCTGAGTTGTTTAAACTTTAAAGCGGTGTATTAGTGTATTTAAAACAAAATTCGGTATGCAAAAGGCAAAAGTGAAACTGACTTTCAACAAAACGTGAATGCGGGTTCGAAAAAATCATTTCAAGTAAAATTGGGGTGAAATTGTCTCGTCAGATAAAAGTAATCGAAGGATCTGCTCGAACTCTGCTGAAACTTTGGGTCTGCTGAAACTCTATTGACATAAAATTATTTTTCTGGAGGCACACTTGTGACCAAAATATTGGTGCTGGTATGTCACGTAAGTAGACGTGAGCGTTATTTCCGTCACTAGTTACAATCACTGGTGACGGATCTGTAACGGCATCATGGGTTTCGAGTGAAATTGAAAGTCGTGATTTTTGTAAATGCGTTACTCGGGCGTGTTACGTTTCGAAGTCGTGATTTTTGTAAATGCGTTACTCGGACGTGTTACGTTTCGAAGTAGTGATTTTTGTAAATGCGTTACTCGAGCGTATTCGGTTTCGGAATCGTGATTTATGTAATGCGTTACACGGGCGTGTTCGGTTTTGAAGTCGTGATTTTTGTAAATGCGTTATT
>LD688973.1:1982042-1994871 GCA_003118335.3 Papilio memnon | reverse complement strand
ATTAAATCTCGATTTTTCATTATAATTCTCTTTTAGGTGTTCAATATTCTATCCAAATTAATATTAACAGGAAATAATGAATTAATATTACTTTTGATCCCTTTATATTGCAAAATAGCACTTTATTTTTTCGCTGATGAACCAAATTTGTCAATAGACCAAAATACCAATGAGACATTCAAGTATTTACTTCTAAAAACAGAACCTTTAGTACAACAGTACACGATTGTGGAGTTATTAAAATATAAAGAGGAGAAAACATTTAAAAATATAGAAAAAATTATTGACGCTTCTCCGGAGTTGCAAAAAATATGGCAGAATTTTTTTAATAAAAATATAAATGAACGAAACAAACAATGGATGATATTAGCTGATGTAAAATATACACATAAATGTATGGAGAATTTTATTCTAGAAGATACAATGAAATTGAAGAGTAATTTTGAGATGGATATTAATAATGTATTTGTTTGTGAAATAGAAGAACCGGCAAGTAAAAAAATAAAATTGGAAGATGAACAAAACAGAGATATCGTTAAAAGACTTGAAAACGATTCCTTGTTATTGTCTAATATTAATCAGATATCTGATGAATGTAAAAAGAGAATTACAATTGTTTGTGATAGATTGAAAAATATAATTTCCTAGAACAATTTTGTTTTATTAAATATTTTACCTGACTCGATAAGTATATTGTTTACTAGCTTTTGCCCGCGACTCCGTCCTTGTGAAATTTAAAAATAATGATAAAGAAATTAAAAAAATATAGCCTAAATAATTTGTAATATCTGCCCAATAGTATTTTAGCCTATTCATTACAATCAAATAAAGTTTTTCTCTTTATAACATTAGGAGTTAGTCTCATCAAATTTTTGTAATTATTTTTAAAACCTTTGTAAAGTCCAAAAAGACGTTTGTAGAAATAAAACAAAAAATATTTTTCACATTTAAATTTATTGTTGTGTTAAAAAAATTTTACAAGTAAGTGAAATATAATAATCATAACCATATATTAGGTCGATGTTACACTATCAGTCAGTCGTGCGACGTGCCCACAGTGTGACATCGGCCTTCGGGAAACTTAAAATACATTTAATTGATACTCGGAGGTAATAAGACCTTACTCACGCGTTACAGTATCAACTAACTTCAGTCGCACTCCATATTCCAATTCATTTTCTAAACGCCGACAATTCAATAATTCGCTATGGCTGTACATCAATGAAAACCACGCACAAATGTCATGTCAATGTAACAGCAACAATTACTAAATAACATCTACTTTATATCTAACATTCATTCTTAGCTTATCTCTACGCATCCGATCGATCCTCGAAATTATTGTGATGGCGACATATATGTAAAAATACTTTTAAAAAATATTGGCTAACTAATTAATAAAATACGAATAAAATCATTAAATTATTGCCATAGGAGACAGCGAAACCTAGCTATTGCGATCAAGCATCAAGCTCTGAAGCATTTATACAGCTATCACTTACCAAATACGTTATTGAATAAATTAAAATAAAAATACAAGGGGAGTAAATACTTTTGGGATTCTTTAAATATTTTTCTCAATAATATCAAGTATTTCGCTTTATAATACTTTGTTGACGTTCTAACAGATGCCTTTGAGTACAAATACATTCCCTAAATCGAATTTCTATACAAAAAGTGCTCTATCCACAGTGTAATAAAAACTGGCGACAAGCCCATGCCTGGATATTTTATAGTTCATTTGAATTACACATGAAAAAATTTCAAAAAATCACACATTTCAGTAAATACAATTAATAAATAGTTAATTTAGTTTTAGAGCAAAAATATATTCATTTAGATAAGAATCCTGCATGGTCAAGTCTCGGGTGAAGGTGAATTTGTGACGTAAATTTAAGAGGCACCTCAAAGTCGATATAAAACGTGTTTTGTGCGAATTGGTTCAATCTTAAAATATATATTTTTCCGTCACATTTATAATATCCAATCCTAAACTACTGCGATGTACATTGGAATGGTTGAGAACACTGTCGTTTGTAGTACATTACAATGACATTCAAAATAAAAACTCGTATTCGATACTATTTACAATAAGTGCAATAAAATAATTTGTAAACTGTCCATATTCATATTTTCATGGTCAAAATTCGTAACTCTCTCATATACAACTATCTTTCTTAAATGTTCTGAGGATGTGCAAGATTAAACACTGTATCATAATAAACTAAGCACCGGGTATTTCAACAATATTGCACTTATACATATAATCTTCCAACTGTGAATATAATTGTTATTTTTCTTTAAAACAATCTTAACATAAACGCTATGTTAATTCTACAATGTTAATACAAAACCTACTCATTGAAAAATACTTATTTACTTAGGCCAATAATCTTCCTAGGGTTTGAAGAAAGCTAAAATACATATTGAATTAATTTTATTTTGTGGCAACGATAAAAAAAATTACTTAAACTTAATTGTCTTGGCACAAATTAAATATCATTTCGGACTTGTTTTTACGATAAACACAATAAAACGTAAGTATTTAAACGATAGGAAACTCAATTTGTGAGAAAAAGAAAATATCCATGGGTCGGTTAAATAAATAATCACTTAATACATAAATAGCGTTTAGAAAAGCTAATTGCGTTTAAATTACATAAATAAAGTCCTAAATTCTAAATACCCTCAGAACAGTTAATATGTATATAAAAGTTCAGTTCTTTATTAGGATTATTTGGCATCTATCACCAATAATAGACTACAATAAAAATGGTATACATAGGTGAGAATACCTATTGGATATGCGACCTTATACATTTTTACAAGTCGTGCTCACGACAAATGATCCCTGCCGAACGTAAATATCCTCCGAAACACGCACTAACTCGCCACACGAAGCCGCAAACAATACGCGAACACTCCCACACCGCGCCACGGACAACAGACCTCACAAACACACAACCCCCCCCCACCTCTCCCTTCCATATGCATAGCGCAAACTATTCGACAAAAAAATGCAAATTGCGTCTTATACTTTTGACAAAATTACATTCCATAAAATAGACCTTAAATGATGCTAATTTCCATCTAAGGTCATTCTTTAGGTAAGAATCTCAAGAGTCCCGATTCCCTCAGGATCTGAGCGAATGTGATATATTTAAAAGGATTTTTTTTTTATGAATTACAGATTTTATGATAAATGATGGATTATATGATTATAAAGAGAATCGAACCTATTATAAATTTAGCTACAAGAACTTTTCAATCAACTGTAAAGGTCATCATCGCCTTGCCCTTTTCATTTCATCGTCTGCAGTCTGTTATACTTATTTTAATATTCGCCATTGTCTTAATTTGTTAAACAAAGCTGAAATGAGTTCCAAAAATTGCAAAAAAGCAGTGTCGATCAAAACAATAAATAAAAAAAGTTGCATTGCGCATTGAAAAGCGTTCTCTTAAGGCTAAACCAGCTGAAAAGTTTGGTAACTAGAAATTCTAAAAATTACTGAAATAACCTTAGGAGTCTACATCTTCAGAATTTTAAAAACAAAACAGATTTTTAAAATAATCTAAAAAGTAAAGACGATTTTATTATTGACCGACTTCCCAAAAGAATAAGGTACTGAAACCGTCAATTTTTATGTGTGTTACGCGATATCTCCGGCTCTGGTGGACCGATTTTGAAAATTATTTTTTTCAACATCAATTTCAATGTTCTCCATGGTATAAATCTAGTAGCTCTCGAATGTCACTTCCATTACTAGTATTATAAAAGTTCATGTTACAATTTATTTTCTTTACATTTACATTGGATACGATTTCTTTTTGGTTAAGAAAAAAAAATAGAATTGGCACAACACTTGGTTTTTTGGCATGAACACGTCCCTAGCTGACAGCTGTCAATGTCATTAGAAGGATATTGGCGCGCTTGCCTGGCGAGATCTCTAGTGGAGTGTTTAAATTAATATCGCTAGTTACTATTACATTAATTGTTTAAAAGTTCTTAACAAATCGATCATTAAACATTTGTTTTTGTTTATTCTTACTATAAGTCGATTTAAAAGTAATGTCTACATAGAGGGCGATTTGTAAAAGTGAATTTATAACGAGTAGTTCCGCATCATTAGTTTTAAATTAAATTGTGTTTTTTTTCTCCGTGGATAGTTAAGGCATCGTGTTATTGCTACAGTACGCAGTCGGTAGTCGCGGGGCGCGGGGCGCGGTGTGGCGATACGTCGCCTCACAAATCGTGTTTGGGATGTTCGATGTCGATAGCAAGTGAGAGCAAAGAAAAATTACAGTAAATGATCGCTTATAAATTAATAAATAATACATGCACAAGATATATCGATATTTTTCTCATTGCTATCGATTGACATCGACCGTCCCTACCATATGTACGTCGAAAAGCAATAGTATGTTTACCAAAGACATTTAAGAAATATATAGACTAGACATAGTGATTTTTTCTCCGGTAACTTCTTTGAAAGGTGCTATGTTAGTTGTCAAGTTTAGTACCACCTCATGTCCTTGTATTGACTTGCTATAATAAATTTACAAAATTACAAGATCCACCGTTGGTTATAAAATAAACTAAACAATGTCACAATAAAATACAAACATTTAAATATGATTTAGTGACGCCTAGTGGCAGTTCATTTAAAAAACAATTAATTATATTGACATGTGGTTTTGAGGATCTATTTATAGATATTATAGATAGCGTCAGTGAGGATAATGTGAAAAATTGTTTCAAGTGAAGTGTCTATGCTTACTCTATATATTTTTGAATCTCTTTGGTTAATACTGTTTTGCGGAATCCTGTACATGTTGTGGGCGTGGGGCGGGTGTGAGGCCTGTCCGCTAGATGGCGTGTCGCGGCGCGTGGTGGTGGCACAGCGGCCGCGCGCGCGTCTGCAGCTGGGGCACGCCGGACTGCGCCTGCAACTGGGACATGCCAGGATGCGCCTGCAGCTGGGACATACCAGGGTGCGCTTGCAGCTGGGACATACCCGCGTGCGCCTGCAGCTGCGACATACCAGGATGCGCTTGCAGCTGGGGCATGCCCGGGTGGGGCTGCAGCTGCGCGAGGCCGGGGTGCGCCTGCAGCTGGCTGAGCGCGGGATGCTGCAGCTGCGCGAGCGCGGGGTGCTGCAGCGGGGCGAGCGCCGGGTGCGCCGACAGCTGGCCGAGCGGTTGGTGCGCCCCCAGCTGGTGCAGTTGCAGGTGCTGCAGATGCTGCAGGGAGGCGCTGCTATGCAGCAGCTGCAGCTCCGGCGGCATGTGGTACAGACCTGGCGTCTGCAATTAAAGTACACAAGGTTATTGTGCGTGACTATAAATGATATTATGATTATCAACAGTGGTAGAGCCCGCTTTAACATCTTCGCACTGCAGGGCCGGCTCGCCCGTGCAATATCACGACCACACAGAAGACAGGCGTGAAGTGGAAGCAATTCCGTTTCGTCTGAATAGTGTGGTGCCAGAAGCCTAAGTGTATATGGGCAGCGATCGCTTCGTCTTTTCCCCGAATTCAGGTGGCCGGTCGCCCGCTTGTCACCTCATAATATAAAAAATCAAGGTATGAGAGGGGCACGGGGCTGTACTCACGTGGTGCATGTGCGCGTGTCGGTGCGCCGGCAGGGAGGGCCGGGCTCAGTAGGCGGAGGCTTCCTTGTACTCGGAGTTGTCCATGGTGAAGAAGTCCTCCAGCTTCCACTGCAGCGTCTCGAATGTGGGCCGCTTGAGGGGGTCCTTGTGCCAGCACTCGAGCATGATCTCGTAGAGCGCCGCGGGGCAGTTCTGCGGACACGGCATGCGGTACCCGTGCTCCACCTGGTGCAGCACCTCCGCGTTCGTCATACCTGGAAGCGACACATACACGTCACAATATATCACACTATTGTGAACTATCGCACAACTGTTGTGCGATTGTCGATTGTTTTGCAGCCAATTCAAATGTTTAGTTGAACTAAAATTCGAGTAGTTCACACCTCCATACAAGCTCATAGGAATCAAAGCGCGACTAAACAGCTGTGCGATAATTTAGTCAAAGGTGTGCGCTTGCTCTTAATGTAGTTGTTGCTTTTATTATTTTTTCAATTTATAAAGTATTTTTAATATTTTTCTGATGTTTAAAGGTTGCTTAATATAAATGAGATTAAACAGATTACAAAATCTTTATCAATGATAGACATCTTGCGTAGTTTTCCTTAGTTACAAAATAAGTAATTTCCTCATTCGACTATACAGACTATACAATTTCAGGAACTAGTTTCAATTAAATGAAGAGGAAAATGAAAAAAAAAATTTGCGGTTTTCCTTACAACACTCGTATAGAGGTTCAAATATCTCTCACCGCAATATGATTCATCTAAATTGACGTGTTATGAAATAAAATCAGTTTTAATGGTGTTCAGATTAAAACGATTTTTTATAATGGTATATATTTTGATTCAGAAAAAAGTTACATAGTTTTTTATGAAAAGGGATACAAATATAGTATTTGGTAGTGTGGTAAAGGGATATCGTCTACTTATATAAGGCTGCAGTACATCGTGCGTTGCACTCCAACCAAAGTTGTATAAGCTAAGCTTGCAATATATTTATACATAATTCATACCATATTGATACGGACTTCCCGCGACTACATAATCTATTTGTGTCTATTTTTAACTATAAATATTAGATTTATATCAATGATGTTTGTTTTATAAAATGAACCTAAAAGTAGGTTTCGGTAAAGATATAATTTCTGTTAATTGGGTTTTTTGTTATTATTTGTTTTTATTACAATTGAATGTATAATTATTTTCGTAGTCGTTAGCTCTTAAAGGCACGATACCGAGGAAAAAAAGAGTAATAATGTCAACCACATTAATTATAAAACACGGCTTAACTCACGTGAAAAAGAACCCCAACGGAACCTGGTCGGTGCGTATACCGAAGTTTTAAAAAGTTAAATGTCAACCACAGTGAAAGCCGGGGTTATAACCAATCTTAGAATATTTACCTGGATAAGGTATGCGTCCGTACGTGACGAGCTCTGTGAGCAGTATGCCGAAGGACCACACGTCCGATTTGATGCTGAACTTGCTGTAGTTGGCCGCCTCGGGCGCCGTCCACTTGATGGGGAAGCGCGCACCGACGCGAGCCTCGTACTCATCCTCCTACAAAACATTACCTTGTTAAATATGGTAATTATTTATTTATTTAATCCTTGATACTGCTCAAACTTTCGAAATGAGGAACACACGTGTTGCAAAAACAACCGAAAACCAGATGGGCACTCCCGCCTCTTCTACATATATATTTCTATTGTAATATAATAAAGCGTAAACACACACTATTTAAGTAGGATATCAGCAATCACATTATATTTTTGAATAATTCTTTTTTTTTAATTGCTCTAAACTGACGACACGCTTTAGGCTATATATTTTCACGCTATTAAACTTAGGGAGTAAATAATTTGAAAAAATCCGTCATGCGGAAAAGGGACAAAAACTACAAGCTGACATCAAGGAAGCAAGGTTGCCATGGTAATTGTTGTACAATGTCAAAGGCCATGGTTGTCATTTGCGCATTTGAATTTTGACATTTGCAATTAAAAATTTCAAAATGTAAACAATATAATAAGGTTTTTATAATTCCAGGGCACAGCTTGTTTATACACAAATGCGTAAAACCATGTCTCTTTCAAGTGTTCGTAATAAAATATGTTTTAGTTTTTCGAATTGAATTATGAAGTGATTTCTGCTAAAGGAATGTGGTCAAACTTATATTTATTATTCGCTAATGATCCAATTAACATAAATGTTACAAATTAAAACTCGATTATTGTATATCCGCGACGAAAAAAAAGAAGACAAAGTCGTAAGTGTACGAAAGATTTAATAAAAAGCATTCAACACACGACCTTTAATGTTAACCTTGTAATTTAAATCGTGTACAATATATTGTAATGACATTTAGAACTTGCGATAAAAAAGGAACCCATCAATTCGTTACAGAATAAGGTGTAGGAAAGCGGCAAGGGGTCGAGAAAGTCGTGTCTATTTGCGGAGATTTCAATTCACTTTCTTAATGCATCAGTTAGAAAAACATTTAATGTCGAATTGAAAAGCGGTTACGAGTAATGTATTTTATAATGTGTATTTCATTTCCAGTACGTTCAGTTGGAGCATTAGCAACTTTTTGTATGGAAAACACATACTAACATACAGTTATCGCTCATTCTCTTAAAAAAAACAAACACACGATAGTTTAACTACATATATTGGTCAGTATAAAAGTTGACATTTTCAGTATCAAGTTAAATTATGGTTTTATCTTTGTTAATTTTTCACATTATGAGAAAAAAGTAGGCAGGGGTCATTGTCATATAAGCAATACATATACCGTTGTTTGATAAATTAATAAAATACATATCCTGTAATAACTTTGTAATATATAATGATATAAAGAAATTAACATTTGTCAAAGTAGTCCCTGACCTAATAGGTATTGAATAAAAACTTGGTCAACATTTAAAAATTAAGAAAGGATTCATTTACCGAGATTTAATAAAGTTCATTGCTAGTTATTCTTAATCTGGTTTTGCACAGAAAATTAATTGGTAAAAAAAAATGATTTTGTTTACAAAGAATTACGTAAGAGCCATAATTTTATGAATAATTTTCTTAAAAAAATGGAAATG
Organism: Papilio memnon; assembly: GCA_003118335.3. Classification (NCBI taxonomy): domain Eukaryota; kingdom Metazoa; phylum Arthropoda; class Insecta; order Lepidoptera; family Papilionidae; genus Papilio; species Papilio memnon. Next base: position 1,986,170 of record LD688973.1, on the reverse strand, counting down.
TCAAAACACGTTTCTTTGTAAGTGTTTCGGTAGTGGAAACAGATCCCTCAACACATTTGTATAATCATTTCTCTATTTGACTATACACAGAAATAAATTAGCTTCCCACTTAAGACCAAATATCGTATACCAAATTGTCACCATAAAAATGTTCTATTTAATTGCATTATTGACATAGGGTATGAAATAAACGTCCGCAACTGTTCGATCGATCTCACTCGATCGCTTACCTTGATGAGTCTCGCGAGTCCGAAGTCAGCAATCTTGACGATGTTAGCATCGGCGACCAGCACGTTCCTCGCTGCGAGGTCGCGGTGGATGTAGTTCTGTGATTCGAGGTATGCCATTCCGGCAGCTATCTGCGCCGCCATGTCTATCAGCTGCTGCAGCTTCAGACCACGGCCTTTGCCTGGACAATACAATTGGAAATATAGCACACAATAGTAGCTTATACCTTGACGTACGATAGTATGCAGATTGGTACATTAGTAACTAAATGAGATAACATAAAATGAATCACACTTACAACATATTTTATGTCACGGAAATGCAGTTCCTCTTTGTCGCATTTGTTTGTTTAACTGCACTGTTATGAAATGCACTCAACATGCACGAGAATGTGTCACAATTCAATAACACCACCATAAAAATAAGAAGGCTACTAAAATATTTCTTGAAACTGTTTGTGTAAGCTTTATTTTTCCATTACGTGTAAACTACAGGTGGTTAGTTTTATGTCCGAGTTTACTGCCATGTATTATATAAGGGTTACAAATGGAAATAGAAGTTATATGTAACTTGTGTAATTTTATTCATAATGCAATACTTTTCATTTAAACTTAAAAATTGCGATTTAAAAGCGACTTCGTGTAAAAACCAATATAAATGAATAAACATCCAAATAAGGAAATAAATAAATCACTAGGTGAATCTAAAAAATAACCAAAAGCTCTAGAATTTTACCTAGTTTATCTTTAACGATATACATACAAAGAAAATAAACAAGATTTTAAAGATCTACATAAAAACAAAGTTTACACAAGGTCATCGACACTTGTATAAAAGATTTCATATTTAAATATCACTCACCTTGCAGGTACTCCAACAAGGAACCATTCTTCATGAGTTCAGTGATAATATAAATTGGCTCTTCTAGAGTGCACACAGCGTACAGCTGGATCAACTTATTGTGTCGTAGTTTTTTCATGATCTGGGCCTCAGCGAGGAAATCCTTGGGGTCCATTGTACCAGGTTTCAATGTCTTGATAGCCACAGGCGTTGTATTGTTCCACAATCCCTCCCACACTTCGCCGAATTGGCCGTGGCCGAGTTTTCTGGCGAATTTCAGGGAGGTTCGGTCGATTTCCCACTGGTCGCGTGTTCTATGCGAAAGACCTTCGGTAACAGGCTTCTCCACCTAGAATTAAATTAAAACAATTGTATTAATCACAATAGTTTGTAATGATCGCTTTTGTTTATAATTTTTTTTATTCTTTAAAGAAACAAAAACGCGTCATTAAATACAAGAAATTAAGGTTAAATTGGCAAAGAGTAAAGAAAGAAAACTTGGAAATGGAAGAACTAAAGTGATTGTGTCGTTAGTGTACCAGTAAATATGACATCATTAGCTTTTGCCCGCGACACCGTCCGCGTGGATTTCAAAAAAACAAAAGTTAGTAGCCTATGTGCTCTTCCAGGCTATTCTTTACGTCTATGCCAAATTTCATTGAGATCCGTTCAGTCGTTTAGGCTACAAACTTTAACAAACATCCAGCCATCCATCTAAACTTTCGCATTTATAATATTAGTAAGAAGTAATATTCAGACACGTTAAATGACTTTGCAACACAAAACAGATCCGAGGACGGAGATAGTATGATTTTACGTCTATAACAATTACTAATTATTCAGAACAAGTATCTAGGAACGGTTGCAATTTGCAAGGAAAATAAGAGCTTCCACAACAATGGATTGTAAAAACTAATTGTAATTTACCACTGAATACGGCACGTTTTACTCTTACTTACAATAGAAAAGTAATTTGAGAAGAGTTATGTAATGATTTACGCGACTCATTGTCTCATTAAATTGATCATTATGTGTTAAAGTGAACTCCGGGGATGGCGTGTTTGATTTATTAGCGAGGTACAAAGGAGACACGACGGAGACGTGTCTGATCATATCTGTTTGGTTTGTGAACGAATCAATCGGTAGATAACACTTAGAAAACGACGGTAAATTAAAAAAAGCATCCGCTTGCGAGACTTTTATCAACATTATTACATAGTTACGTAGTTCACATTAAGCAAATGTTGTAGAGAAAAGATTTTATTGAAGATTTTTTCTTTGCGCCTCATTAAGTTTTTACTATTAATCATGTCACTGAAAGTAAATGCATTCTCAATAGTATTTTCCAAAATAAATAATGTAGTATTAGTTTTATCATAGAAGAAAATTATCGCTAGTTGAAATGATAAGAACCTGGTGACGTCACTATAGGTTCCTGACCATCTTATAAAACATTCAACATGTATGGTTTTTAAAGATGTTTTGAGTTTTAAATTGTCTATTGAATATATACGCCGCAACATTGCTTCTATTTAAGATGCATTTGTGTCTTAATTAATGCACATTACGCACTACATTACATTGCCTCTGTTGCCTACCGGAAGACGTCACTTAGCCGAACTCGAGCATTATCATACGTCAGTGTTTTTGTACGTGATTGTTTTATTTTTTTATTCTATACGCGTAACAAGACGCCGTCGGAATGGTTGGCCATCGACCGCGACCTGCGCCTGCGCCCGTCACGCGTCGCGATCACCGATTAACGAATGCTCGTTATCGATTCCACGTTCGATTAATTGTGTTATCGATTTTTAATAATACATACTTCGTAATCGACATTTTTACTAACGAGATCTAAAGCGTTATCTTGATATCAAATGATACTAGATCTGGTTAGATCTAGGTCGTAATGCTTATTATAGTCCGCAACAATACTTCCTAGACAATGTAAGTAAATGGATACTTTAGAATTATGTTTTTAAGGGACATGTTTTTTAATTACAAAACACGATAATGTGTTGAGTGAGGTCGTTACTACTTCTCTTCCCGTTACTTGATATTATCTCGTCAGTGGTTGATACAATACTATTTTCTTAAAAAAAAAAAAACTATAAAACATGTGTTTAAATGATAACGTAGGCTGCGCCGCACCGACTAGCCAGGGCGGAGAATTGCCTACATTGTCACAGATACTGGCGACATGCAAATTAGTGTCGGAAAGTTATGCAACGCACAAATTATATGCAAATTCGTAATAAAACAGTATTGGCGTCGCGATCGCACAGCGCCAACATGTTAAAGCGTATCGTATCGTATCGTAAATCGAGTGGTTGATGTAATCGTCCACCGGCGTCTTGCACAAACCAACTATTTGTTATACAATATGTCAAACTGGGGTTACTGAGCTCAAATCGACCGTAAATAAAATTTTACCGAGGTCGCGTTTTAATCATTCGTACAAGTAATTGATGAAATTAATTTTGAATGTATGTTTTTTTACAAGACGGAATAAATGATAAATAACTAGTCTGTCGAATGAACGGGTTTACATTTTTGTAAAGGCTATTGAACTGTTGTCAATTGTTATCATATACTGGGTTTTTGGTAGTGTTGATTATTTTACTTTCTTTCCTTAAAATGTTTCGGTCGATCCTTTATTTTGGTCTGTTAATGGATTCGAACAGAAATAATTAACTTTTTTAAGTGTAAATGTTTTAATATGGGTCAATTAACTTATTAAAACTTTCGTGAGACATTATACTATATAAGTTATAATACGTCGGAGGACCCCCGACGGGTCTGAAACTGGTCGGTGCCTACACCAGAGTGTTTTCACGTGAGTTTAGCCGTGTTATAACTTATACGAGTATAATATGGGTCAATCTAAATATGCTAAGATTAACTTATTTGTTTTGTAAACAAATATCTGAAATTCGAAAATGTCATAATATTACTAATTTTACTAATATTATAAATACGAAAGTTTAGATGGATCGATGGATGTTTGTTAGAGTTTGTAGCCTAAACTGCTAAACGGATCTCGATGAAATTTGGCATAGA
>LD688973.1:1962164-1979858 GCA_003118335.3 Papilio memnon | reverse complement strand
AGTTGACGTCAAGCGTGGGTGATAAGGACAAATGTAGCGCTACAAGGATAATGATTAGATCAGGAATGTGTTTGCGTTGCGAGATGTGACTAACGACGTTATGAAAACATATTTACATATAACTGTTAGAACTTTTCATTCATAACAAGGAATAACGTAGTTGTCAGCCAAAATTTAACATTTAAACATCACGGGTATAATAAATTCTATCGTAACATTTTTAAAATTATTTATTTGTGTTATTTGAGAAGCCCACTCGCTCACACTATAAAAAAACCTAATAATTACGTCAAGTTTTAAGATATAGTGAAAGTGGCACAACGGCTTCCAAAAATTCGATAATGTTATACTAGACGGCAAATTGGAATCCGGCAACTTGTCTATAGAAGGACAATATTTTAATTTACGTATTCACATAACAGTAACATAGCGTATGTTACTTGCGTTCAGTGCACAGGACTTTTAATGCAGTGTTCTTTGATCGTTATCGTTTAGAATTGTAGTGAGTTACACAAGTGTGTCTATTGATCCACAGTCGGAAATACCTGCGCCATTTCTTGGAGGGGCAGTTATTCTGACAACGTAACATGATACATACAGACGGCTGCCGTTTCAACAATCCGATCATGTCTGTATATTGTATGGACAATATCGATCGAGAATTAAAAAATATAAAAGAAAAATGACAGAACTTTCATTGAATGTAGAGTACTATATCGGTAGATATATGTAAATATAGGTAGATACAAGTAACAGGATTAAGTATGTGAAATATCAATTTGAAGAACGAAAACCTGGTGATCTGACTCTTTAAGGGCATAGAGTGAGATAAACAATGACAAACTGACAATCATATAACTCGATAACCTTCGAATTGTGAGTTCAGATACGATTACAAACCTACATAGGATCGAATTACGGAAGGCTTCGATGCACATGTGACTATTGTCTACCACACAAACCATACTTTATATTGACCTCATTTTATATTCACTGTTGGTAAATATAAATAACTCTTTTGTTATACCCAATAGCGGAGTATAACGTTGGTCGCGCATATATCTACAGTAGTATTTTCTGATTGTGATTTTTACTTTGGCAACTGTTGCAGTTTTCAACGGTTACTTTTCGTGAAGATAATTCCATATGAGAATGTGACATAAGAACACTATAATTTAGTTATTTTATGTCCTCGGGCAGTGGGTGCCACAGTCAAATGACTACGTTTCGATTCCGTGGAAGGACGCGAGAGTGAGATGAATTATGGATTTACAAAAGACGTATGGTCATTTGCTTGGTGACAAGGGTTGCCACTTCTTTCGAAATATTCAAATTAAAGACAAGACGAAGGTGACTTTTGAATACCGATTGTATGCATGTCGCATAATGTGCAATTTTAAAGCAGTAACTATTTAAGGTACATGTACGCATTGAAAATATATTAATTTAAAATGAAACGTTTCGAAGTTAGCTGCAATTCCACTTTCAACTGAAATTTGCATCCGTGGAATTTCGAGATTCTCTTATTTAATACAATGACAACGTTGACCTACATGTTATTAAGAATACATAACAATACTTTATATTTAATTTACTTTAAAAAGTTGTGTTGTCAACCCTGTGCACAATGAAAGCGGGGTCATCTCGACCTTGGCGGCGGGCGCTCGACCGCGAAACTGGAATGGTCTTTCTTGATATAATAATATACACGAGAGCTTTATTACACGTTATGAATATTATCCGCGGTTTAATACTTCACATTTTCCCTCCACGGATCTCTATTCCGAACGTGTTTACAAATTGACCGTCATAAACAAACAGAGCATACATTTATCAGATTACGTATAACGGGCCGTAATTATAAAAGAATTCATATAGATATATCATAATTCCTTTGATAGTGATTTTTCTTGTAATTATCATTGCATAGGTATTTCCATGTGTTAATAAGTCGTCTCGGTGTATTTTAAAAACGGAACGTTACCGGTAAACTCTATTTAACGATAACTTCATAAATGATTTATAATTTTTATAAACTTGCAATTAAGTCAACTACGTATTCTTACACCTACTGGAATGACAATTATTATAAGATAATTAAAGTTATTTCATAATACGTATGAAAACATTGTAAAACATGTTATAAATTAAGATAAAATTACGGGTAAAATAGCAATTACGAAATTGCAACAAACTATTTATACACATTTGTTCACTATTTAACTTTTTGCTATTAAATCCAGTTACAACATTAATTGCGTGAAAAGAAACGTAAATAGACATGACTAAACATCTAGTAAGAGCTGACTCTATCAATGTTGTAAGAATTTATCCGAAGACTGTTTACTCAAGAAATAGAGGAATATTGAAGTTATTTAATATGTGACAAATAAATCAATGATCTAAATATAAACTGTGACATCTATACTAATATCATAAAGAGGAAGATTTGTATTTTTGTATGTATTGAAATAACTCAAAAACTACTGGGCCGATTTAAAAAAATCTTTTACCGTTAGAAAGGTAATTTATTCGTGAGTAACATAGGCTATATTTTTTAATTTCACGCGGGAGAAGTTGCAAGCAACAGCTAGTCTTATATAAAGAAGAGAACTTAGTTAAATTTAACATAAAACGTTAACTGTGACATTTTTCACATTTGCTACGTACTGACCACGCTGATAACTCTAGGTCAATGCAGTCCGCATAAAGCTTTCCGTTTTTCCTCGAATCCTATTCGGTGCGAATTCTCACGCATCAAGTCGTATTGTTCGACGAAAACCATAAAAGATTTACGAGCGTACCGATATCGAATTTTGCAACACCTCGCATTCGTAACAATAAATAACACGAATTATATATGACCCTGATTTGACAGCGTAATACTCGGACAATTAAAAAAATTAAATCCAAGATTGGTATAAAGGAGTCTTTGGATTACATATAATTAGAGTTCACCAGCACTTATGGTAAGAGAAAATAATAACGATTTGTTGGGACCATTAGGACCTTGGCCGTTCAGTGAGGACCTCATTGTTGCCGTTCGATTAACTCAATGTCTTTTAGAGTCACGATTATTCAACTTAATCAATTTAAAGATAACGATCGGCGCCTACATTGGAGACAAGCAATTAGATTTTTATGATATCAGATTTAACCGTTAATTTAGATACATAAGTGTAACTAAGTAAGACGCACATGATAGTAATGAAAACAAACTCTAAGAAGGATTTCAGTAAAGTAATTCATTCTGAATTAACTAAACTTAACAAAAATGTTCATTAAAAAAGTTATAAACTATAGTTTCAGTTAATTTAAACATATTTCAATCGGATGAGTATATTTGAAGTTGTTGCTATACGAAGCGAGGTCACGTTTGTCCGGTCATATGAATGTCCGTGGCACTCGAGTGAAATCGCGTATTGCCAATTTAAAATCGAGTTTAACTGCTTAATTTGTTGCAATTTTTTCACGATAAGATCAATTTCATACAAGTTTCCGAACCATGTTGCTAAACGTTTCGGTATTTTGTAAAATAACAATCAAACAATATAAACAATTCTTTTGGTCGAAGCTAATTAATGCTTTTATAACTCATATGTTACTCGCGACTTCGCCGGGTGAAATTGAAAATTGTAAAAAAATAAAGCTTATGTTACTCAGCGATAATGTAAGTTTTAATGGTGCAAGAGTTTTTGAAATCGGTCGAGCACTTTTTGAGTTATTTCAATACATACAAATATACGAATCTTCCTCTTTATAACATTAAGTATAGATATAAAAATTGTATGGTTATTGCTGGTACTAACCTGTACACAAGGCTTGTTGAGTGAGACACAGAGGCCGTCCGCATCCTTGCTGTAGTGTTCGACCAGCTCCTGCAGCGTGCGGAAGGTGGTGCGTCGCGCTATGAAGAATCCACCCTCGTCTAGTTGCCTGATGCGGTAGTGCTTCACCGTGTCCCCATCGCGCACTGCAGAAGAAAACTCCAATTTTCATCAAATGCTTTTAAACATAACAATAAAACACACACCAAGGTATCAAGTCTATTTGAGATACCCGAATGTGAAATGGCATTCGCTGCCATTGACGTTTGAGCTGACGATTATAATTAAGGCTGTTCTCAAATAGCAATTACAGCAAACATATAGTATAAGTAATATATTACGTAGATCAAGCTTTAATTACGTTAATCCCTGTCATTAAGGTTGAATAACGTGAAGGTAAGAGAATAGAGATGTCTCGAGAGGGCGAGAGCTTATAATTTGCGGGAACAATAGTTCGCGCTCTACTTAGTCTAGAACGTGCCGTAACTATGGAAATTTGGAGACAAACATAATGCAATGAATTGTTTTTTTACTATACATTTCTTGGTTTTCGTTATCGTCGAACACTGCAATTTAACCGGCACTTAATTTGCAATTAACAATTTAAATTTAATTATACGATTTTTGATTACGCAAAAACAAATTGGGTGTATTTTATTATTTTGCACGTTTCAAATTAAGTTTTGCTGGCATTATTAACATTATTTCACCGTTTGTTTTATCTATATAGATTGGTGGTTAAGGCAAAACAAGCAAAGATGTAACGAGTTGAATTTGTATGCAATAAAAAACCATTAAACTTTGAATGATACCCATTTGCTTTCCGACACGAGTATGGGCACGATATAATCTCGTGTTGATAATAAACTACAATACAAACTGCTTCTCTCACACAAATGGTACATTTCTTCTATAAATTGTATTGACATCTGAATGCTACGTTAGTGTAGAAATAAATTTATCAAAACAAAACCCACGTTATTTCATAGTCAATAAATTATAGCAAAGTCTGCGTCATCTCAACCGGGTATTCCACACTTCGAAAATCGATACTAAACATTAGGCATCCTATTACTGACAGAAAAAATTGACTATAGAAAAAAATTCTCGAACATTCGCTCTAACGGTAGGGAATTCGACTGGCTTTTGTGTACTAAAGAGAATCCAGTTTTTTTCGGATTCTTACGAAAAATTACACAGCAAAACGACAACGAGCTTATTGCCGAATGATTTTGTTTTTATTTGAGAACATTTACTATAAAATTCGACTCCAGCCACACCTCTCAGGTGTTCTTCCATTACTTATCTATTTATTTATTTTTTTCCAATTTAACTGGGAATTAACTGTATCTTTGTGTATCACATACTGACTCAATATACCTCAAGCGATTAGACGAGTGGCAAGCCACGTGCTGAATGATTTAATACATACATAAGTATATAAAGCTGCGTGTAAGTAATTGTTTATAACTTAAATACCATACGATCTTACTTATAAGGCTAGGGTTGAGAAAATTAATCTTTTACAGCACATAGAGATGCAAGGTGGAACGGGAACAAAAGGAACCGAACCCTTAACATAGAGTCCTTTAAACCACCCTTAGATCAGACAAGTACGTTACACCCCTCGATCTAGGGATGTTTCAAGAATGTCAATGAAACAATTGTTCCGATAGCGAGAGAACTATCTATTCCCTTCTAGAAAACAGTGAGAGACGTTTTTGAAAATTTAAAATTAGTAATAGGAGTTTGGTAAAAAAGCTCAATCTAAAGTTATTTCGATAGTTGTTACAATTTGGTATGTACCATATTAAAGGCATTAGAATGCAAAAAAAATAGTTAGAGGTCATATTTAAATGTTTGAGCTAATAAATATTCTGTATACTTTACTTACAAGAGGATAGTTACATAAAAATTGGTAAATGCACTGAGGTATAAAATAACGAAATTTCGTGTTAAAATGCTATCCAAGCAAACCGAAATCTGAATTAAGGACATGTGCCTAGATAGACTTGAACGATACTATGATAATCAAATATAAATATTCAAATTGACAATACTTTAAGTTACATATACTTTGTGCGTCTACATGAATAATATTGAACTCGTTAAAGAAACACAACTAACATATAAATCTTTATAAACGGTTTAGATTTTAGTTCTAAAGTAAATCGTATTAGAGTAATTTTAATACAGTTGACAACCCTATTGGATTACCTTAAGAGAAGCGTAGTTTACGTAGACAATCAAAGGCAGTTAGTTATAAATAATTTAAAACAAGAAATATGCGAATTAAAATAAACGCAACATTTGTTTAGAAGTGACAAACGGATATGCATAAACATATCGGCGCTTGAGACAATAAGGACAATGCCAGGGCTGTGCGTCATTATGAATGATTACTTAGAGAACTGGAAAGACGGTTTCTATTTTTTTGCTAACGTCCGGTGTAAAAAGATGTATAGCTTTACCACTAATGTTGAATGTGAATATTAAGCCTTAGAATTTATAAAATTTGCAGTCAACGGTTAATAGTATTTTTATATACAGTACCCCAGCTGTACTGTTAAAGAAAAAAATATATAGACAAAGACTGTTGTAGAAATTTCATTATTTTTATTATACAACTATTTTTTTCTCATAAACGAATGAATAGATCATCAACTAACAGTTTAACAACTTGAACTCTCAATATTATATTGTTCCATATAAAGGGAGAGACATGAAAGTGTATTCATTGTTACTTCAAAGGTAAACACACGAAGGAAAACGAGCGAACAGACATTTGCCATGTCTTGGGCGTAATTCCAATATTACATAAACACACTTTTCGCATGTAGGGAAAACGCCAACAAGGAAGTAGGTAATCATTTGAAACATTAAACAAAATAATTATTATAGTATTCTCTAATCAAATTATCGATTTAAATACTACGTTTCAATATTAAGTAAGTTATTCATCAAGACCTGTGTGGTTTATAGAATGGCGATTAAAAAACCGAAGCGCAATTTATGCAGAGCAATCTATACTAATATTATAAAGAGGAAAGATTTGTATTTTTGTATTTTTGTATTTTTGTATTTTTGTATTTTTGTATTTTTGTATTTTTGTATGTATTGAAATAACTCAAAAACTACTGGGCCGATTTTAAAAATTCTTTCACCGTTAGAAAGGTAATTTATCCGTGAGTAACATAGGCTATATTTTTTAATTTCACGCGGGCGAAGTCGCGAGCAACAGCTAGTATGCTATAAAGTGTTTTTTCTGTTGAACTAGAAAACTTTAAAGTTAATTTTAAAGGAAACAATGAAGTACGTCTAATGACGTAAACTGCTTGGAAACGACATGTATAACTATCGTAAATGATTTGCAAATTATTTTACTAAGAAGACAAATATACGTCAACTGTTGAGATTATTTGCATAACTATAAAATATTTTGAACCACTGAAATAAAATTTTGCGAAATACAAATCGAACAACGAGATTCTTTTGTAAATATTATAGATCTTCTTAGAATAATGTATTCTTTTTAAAATACAGATTACACAATTAATAAATATTTTATTCAAATAAATCGAATATTCCATTAAACTTTTTAAGTGCAATGTTTAGCCCAAACATATGGGGAGGTATGTTTCACATTGAATGTCCAAATTATTCTACATATGACATTTTGTATTACAAATACAAATTTTTGTATAATATTTCTGTTAAAAGTGGCTGTAACTGAATTTTGTTATGTTTTTATTGCGATGGCAGATATAATTTTAGAAACTTTACTTTCATTCATTGGGAAAGCGGATAGGAGATTTATGTGTATTCCATTGTCATTCATACGCTGTTTAATTGCCGACTCTCGGTGAACTGACTGTAGTCCGTTAGCCTTTTAATATTGCACTAAATCAAATATTCAAAGTTAAATACAGGTATAGGTATAAATATCGAGAAATTTTACGATTACTAATATATTTTAATCACAATAAAATTCAAATGCTTGTAATGGACCCAGATTGTTTCATTATAGTCGTCAGTGACTGCTTGATATATTGCAAAACATATAAAGAAGACAGATAAATAATTACCGAAATAATTGTTCAAAAAATATTGTTATCTCAGTATTTTTATGGAATAGAGAGGGACAATAGTATAACACTAGCAGATACAACTCAGAGATAGATGTGTTCATTATTGTCGTATACCAGATGTTATTCTGACATTTAAAACAAAACATTATATAGATTATAAAATGACATAATACATTCTAATTGCTCATTTCTCATAAGTCATTGATTTTTAATCACGTTACGAGAATTTCGATGAGTAAGTCTAGAAATTTTATTATATTGACATTTGATTGACTTATGTACAAGGAATGATAATTGCAATTCATATAATTATGTTATGCAACAATAACTGCAAGCTATAATCGATACGGACAAAAGAGTAAATATATAGCCATTTGATATATCGAATATCGTTGTAAAGTGCGTCATACGAGTATACTGAGAGTTATAACGTAATTAAATTCGACATTATTCTATTACATATCTCAGTAATATGTCAAAACTTATCACATTTTAAATATATTTGTAAAAAAACTTAGTCAATCTATAGTCGCTAGAATCCAAGTGATAAGTTAGTCCAGTTTTTCATTTTGTTTTAATACAAGCAACTAACTCTGACAATTTGTTATTCCACAGTCTCAAGTTAGCTTTCTTTCTAGTTAATACGTAGCTCCTGCATAAACTCGTTCCTAGCGCATTGCAATCACGTATGTTATTTTTAGAACTATCAGTACGCAAAATAAGAGCACAGAGCACTTTATAAATAGAGTGTTACGGTACCAGACTGATTAAATAAAGAGTAATAGTTATGAGATAGTAAGTTATCTATTGGAGCTATCGTTTAGCAGCATAGTCTTGTTCCCACGGCGCTGGCGCCTGTTCAAGGGTCTTAGAAAAACTTCAACCGGTTTTACCATCGGCATCGGATCTCCGAGGCGGCCAGTAGACGGGTTCTCTACTAGAATAGTTAGCACAATTTTATTTGTAACCAGCCATCGCCCACCGCTTTGGTCACGTAGTTACTTCGACTGTTGTCCCTTTCCTGTTACTTTACTTTTTGACTTAACGGTAAATGTATCATAGATACATCTATAAAAACATTCACGCACATATTTGCTTCTAGTAAATATAACAAATTATTTGATGTTTTATCAATTTTTTTTCTAAACGATGCATGAAATTATTTTTATACATCTATTTTAAGAACACATAATATTAAAAGCAGTCCACTGACCCACTCGGGACCAAAGAACAGTACGATAACCTCTAACTTAAGATTACTTTGGTTCTTATGCAAATTTTAATGATATCTTTGGACACCCAGGATGTTATTTAAAAGGGTGGTTTATTTACCTGAGAGTGAGAAGTCGTTGTGTCGACTCTCGGAGTCTCGGATGAGGAAGGCACCGTGTTCGTTCTCCGGCAGAAGCAGTTTCTTCTCTGCCTCGATCCGCTTTATCTTGCGGAAGTACCATCTGCAACAAAACAATGACGTTACTCACATGTTACCGGCAAATTGTGAACTTCTACATATAATCGGACACAGTAAATTGTAAACTAAACGAATTATTCACACTTGAACGTGTCATTTTGGTGATTTTCGAAGTTATCTTTTATTTGCGTTGTCGCGTTATAGGTGGAACATTCACGATAGACAAGATACAAATGATTTGGTTTACGATTCGCAATTGGTGACAAATAGAACAAAGAGATCCCCCCCCTCTGAAATTTGTATACTGGAATGTAATACGAGTATATTAAGAACAATAGAAGCATCGGAGATATTGACATCATGTCATTGGAGTTTATAAAATGTAGGTTATAGGTTAGATTAAATGATTTTATTATTATTATTAGATAGTTGCCAATATTTTAAAGTTCCAAAGTATAAATGCATTTCTAAACAATAAGACTCAACACGACAATTTGTCATACATATTGGATGGACGTTGGTTGAATTCCTATTAGTTTGCGGTTTCTAGTGATTGTGTTGTCAATATTTTATTTCAACCATAAATACGATAAAAACAAAGTTGTTTATGTAATCAAATCAACTCTTTGTTATTGTCTATCTTCACGGTTTTAGTAATGACGTAGGTATAAAGATATACGCGAATTGTTTAAAAAAATATCTGACCAATATCCTAGAAAATACGGTATTCATTTTATAACATCTATTAGTAATTTGCATCAAAAAAATTACAAAATTGCAAAAATCAAATGCTTTCTACCTGGTATCGGTAGCTTTGAGAGAATGTTTGAATTTTGACAATAATTATTATTATATTATTTTTAGTATCAATATCATGTGAGATGTACAAAGGATGGTGGCAGCTTTCGTCGAGTCCAGAAAGCGGGGCGGCTGTGACTCAACAACTACGAATGGTCGAGTGTTTAGCATTCAATCGACGCACGCTCACCGCGACAAGAGGGCCGACTCATTGTAGTAGCTACTTCAAACGCGAGAAACCCGCAAACACATATTAATAACTTACAAGTTTCAACATTGAGATTATCCAATAATTTTAGCGAAATTCATCAATATGAGATAACGTAACACCTGGTTGCTTTCACCTACGTATGGTAGTATTGTGTATTTTACGTTAACTTTTAAAGCAAAAGTTGGCCAAACCTATAAAAATCCTTAAATCAATATTATTTTTTTATTCAATCTGATATCGTGTCTTTCTTTGGGTCATTTATTACGTCAACCATCACTATTTAGTCACGACAATTTATTCAAGGTCGTGGCAATATGTGAAATTGGGAGCAAAACAAAATCCTCGCTAGGACTGCGCGGTTTCAACACCGGCCAACAATAGCAACGAGTGTTGCATAAAATACCGAACATTCACGCGAGGCCGATGCGAATTTGTCTTTTAAAATTGCTGGAGTCATGCTACCATATCATGTATTGGCTAAAACAAAACATACTTTAAAATAGGCATCGATTTTTTGTCAATTGACAGGACAGATGTGTACTAAAACTTAACAATTTTAAAGAATTAACAAAAAAAAGAAGCAAACAAAAAGAATTGTATAAAATATTAATAGATATAAAACTGTATATTGTTGGTTCTGAGAGCAACTTACAATAGAATCAATGGAAGTTTTTTATAGTGTTCGTGATGATAAGCTATTGATTGTGCGGCGATTACAATTATTTATAGAAATGTTCCGTAATTATAGCAAGTAATAGCATTGAGGAAACTCTCTTGAGCTGCTTATCATTCAAGATTCTATCAGCGTAATGATATTTATTTGCGAAATAAAATTACCACACGCTGATAAGGACATAAAACAAAAAACTTCTATACACAAAGGTCTATTTTAGTTATGTTTGTAACGCATAATTCATTATTTAAAATTTCTTGCAATCACCGTAAAGTAGAAGCTCATTGAATTTAATAGAGGACAAATTACAGAGATGCTAAGTATATTAATCTATTCATCTTTCTTAATCTACGTTTGCTAATCGGACTTGAGTAATCAAATTGCATTGGAGGAAAATAATCGAGAACAATGTCACAATAACCATAAAAATATACCATGGAAAGGGCGTACATCAGACCTCGTCACGTAAGGGCGTCCTTTGGGTCATAGACACCGCATAGGTTATATCGAAGGCTTACGACTTACGCTTACAGAATTGATTCATTTAAATCATACGATAAGATCTATTTAACGACAGTAATAGTTAAGTATGAAGAGCGGGTAAAATTACACATTAAATTGCTTTAAAAGAGGATAAAACAAAAAGAAACACGCAGGCGATTGAACAAGATGCAAAATAAATTATTTATTAATGCTTCAATGCAGGATATTACTCTACATTCTCTGACAGAAGATAGATAAAATCGAAGCAAGTTTTGTATTGCAATGATTTATGTAAAACACTAGCTTACGCCCACGAATCTGTCCGCGTAAAACTAAAAAAACAAACAAAAGTGATTAGCCCATGTGTTCTTCCAGACTATCCTCTACATCTACACAAAATTTCATCGATATCCGTTCAGCCGATTAGGCTACAACCTCTAACAGACATCCATCCATCCATATAAACTTTCACATTTATAATATTAGTATCAAGTATGATGGACAATGTCAAATCTGTTTCTCAAAAAGATAACATGAAATAAACAGAAATTAACCTCAAGCATAATCTCGGAGTTCATTAAAATGACAAGACACAGCGAAAAAACAATGATTACTACTACATAAAATGGGTTGTTATAACGTTACTAAAAAATAGAATGAAAACACATCTACCGTGATATATGCAACTAAGACTAGACACATCACTGTGAGATCTGAATCTTAGATAATATTTTTTTTTTATACGATAAGGTGGCAAACGAGCGATCGGCCACCTAAATCCGCCGAAATGGAGAAGCTACCGCTGCCCATAAACATCCGCAATTGCAGATGCGTTGCCTACCCTAAATCGATGGAGAAGGAGACGCACATAAAGAGGATATTTCTCCTTCCTATGCGTCTCCTCCACTGTCAAATCCACTTTCCCATCCAATCCTTTCCTTATAAGAAAAGGGCGGAACGGGAAAGGGACTAAAGATGGGCCTCCGGCACCACACTCATCAGACGAAACGCGGAATTGCTCCCACTTCACGGCTGTGTTCTGTGTGGTCGTGGTATTGCACCGGGCGAGCCGACCCATTCGTGCTAAGATGTTAAAGCGGACTCCAGCACTGTTAATATTAAGAAAATATCCCAATCTAAAATAATCTAAGCTGAATCTAACTTTTCAACGTATTTACACAAGTAAACAAAGTTTGTCTTTTGCCTATTGTAGTAAATTTAAAGCATAATAAAAGTTTGTTTTTATACAGAAACATTTTAATCTATAAATACGCTATGCACTGTTGCACAGTAACAACCAGCAATTTAAAAAACTACGGCTAAGTGTGCGTTGAAACTTTTTAGTGGTAAGTGAATATTTTAGACTATAACGTAAATATGCTAATTTTAGACCAACACTGGTAAAAGTAAAAAAATCTTTATCGGCTATTTTTATGCTATCTTGAACTTAAATAGTTCAATGTAAAAACTCTGACCTCGGATGAAATAGAAATAAATATTATTTAACGAATCTATCTATACATGTAATAAAATTGGAGTATCTGTTTGTATTATCAAAAGAAAAATTCCAGATTTCGGGAAGATGATGCAATTGCGTTGCCGATAACGAAAACGGATTTTTTTTTGTCTGTCCGCAAGCCGCGTATGTTCCGGGTAATCTCCGAAACGGCTGGACCGATTTCGACCGGACTTTCACTGAAGGGTAGCTGACATAGATGGGCATATTATAAGCTACTTTTTTATCTTAATATTGCATGGACGAAGTCGCGTGCGGCACCTGGTATTTTATAAGATGTGTTTGCATAACTTTTTAAAGGTTTTACGCGATATTTTGAAGGTCCTATAAATCCGGTGCGGTGAGTCAAAAGCTAGGCAATACCGATGAGGTGATCATTTCTGATTATTTCGTACATTCGGACGCAGTCATAATTTCACCTTCAACTTTATCTGATATTACTACTCTGAAATCATTCATTAACTCAATGAATGACCTTTAGATTTACATTACAAAGCAAGCAATAGTGATTAAAAAAAAACCGATTTACTGTATCTATGACATTACTAGGATGAATACGAAGTGAATAATAATTTTTCATAATCCTTCAAGCATTTAAGATTAGAAAAGTTTACATTAAATTAGTGAGATAATCCCGAACACGTCGGAAAAAAAACAACACCTCCATTATCTTTTTATAAACCTTAATCGATTTTTGAGGATTTAACTCATTACTAATCATAAAATTATGCTATATTTCTGGTATCAATAACAATCTTTATGTTCCGATAAATTTTATGATGCCGTTGAAAACTGGTCTTCCCTCCAGAGTCTAAGCTTTAAATAGCCCAGGAGCCACCGGATTAATTCGTTATTTACAAGCTACTGGCTAAAAATATAAAACATGTTTAGAATAAAAATGTTCAATGCATTCCATCTGGTAGGAATAAACTACGTAACATTGTGTTCAAAGAATGTTGCAATAAGCAATATCATTAAGAAGCTCATTGTTTGTAAAATGCCAGAAGAAATCAAAATGATAACCAACACGTAGAATTAACATTGAAAGAATTACATTCACAAAATGTTATATTTCGGTAGTAAACTTTAATGAGCATTTGTGGAAATATAAAAGACTAGCTGTTCCCTTGCGGCTTCATCCGCATGAAATTGTGAAAATTTTATTTGATTGTTTACATTTGTCAAATTCTCAATTGCAAATGTCAATTACCTTACTATGGCAATCTTGCTTCCTTGATGTTGGCAGCAAACTTATGGTCTCTTTCCCACATTAGAGTTTTTATCCAAAATATTCACACACCCTTAAGTTCAATGGCGTGAAAATATATAGCCTAAAGCGTGACGTAAGTGTAGGGCTTTTTATTAAAAAAAGAATTATTCAAAAACATGCTGTAGTTGCTGACATCTTAGGCAAGAAAGAAGTGTGTGTTTACGCTTTATTATATTAGTATAGAAGTATAGATTAAAATATATAGTTGGTAAAGTATGACTAAAGCTGTTTCTATTTATATACTATTTATTTACAGTACAGTCAAATGTTCGAGACAGTTAACCGTAGACTAACAAAGCGACTTAACAGACAAATACCGACCTTGACCTGTATACGCACGAGAGAAATCGTCATATGATTCATATCTTAAGATATATTTGAATTAGCTACTGATTTACATTTAAAGGCCGCAACTCAATGTCTTTTATAATTAAGTAAAATTTGAATAAAATGCTTCTCGTTTTATATTCATTATACATTTAAATGACCATTAAGTAGAACAATCACGCAAAAATGTTAAAACAACGAGATCGAAGAAGAAAAAAAAAATTACAAACAACATTACCTTCATTTACATAATAAATATAATCATTGGGAGCATTATTATAACATTTAGTTGAGTGCAGAATTTTACAAAACGTAAACAATAAGCACGGATAACGAGCGTAGGGAAATCGAAATTAAAATAAAAAAATTACTATCAACATTCATATTTTCCATTATCGTATACATCTAATGCTAACAGTCAATTAATGCCAAAGTTTAACTTTTATGTAAAAGATGGATGAGATTTTTATTTTGTATGGTCATAGAAAAGATTTCAACGATCACAAGACAGAAATGAAGTGATAGATTTCCGTCTAGGTAATTGTTATAGATGAAAAAGAAGCCCCGGACGTCGATTGCTAAGTAAACCTTTTCACTGAATCAGTGACGGGCCGTGGCTGTCGCCGGGGCAACCTATTACTAGTCTGCCGGTTTCATTTCTCAGACTGTTTTGAATTTTATGCTGTTGCGTCGGTAACTACGCCGTCTTACTCTAGTTTCCTATCTTAACTTTCCACATTCCGATATGAATAAGCAAGGACGTTACGGAGTCTGAATATAAAAGCCCGCCCAAAAATTATGTTGCAACGTTATCTCGTTCTAAGAATTAAAATCGTCTTTGTAAATATAGATCGTTTCAAGTTCTTATGGAGTGTTTGCGGTAAAACTTAAAAGTTATTGTATAAACAGAATCTGTTTAGTCAAGTTTAATTTGCCGCTGTATTTGTTTTGCCGTTTCGATTGTTGATATTCGAAAGTGCAAATATGACTGGGTCGCTATGGCGGTAGAGTCGAACTAAAACGACAAGTAAAAGTGTAACATTAATATTATATTATTACACCTTATTAAATATTGATGTTCATTTAGATTAATATTTTTAGAGATAAAACTATTGCAGTCCAGAAAGTAACAATTACTGCGTATATTGGACCAATGTAAGAAATGTCTACTAATTTCATAGAAAGCTCAACAGTAAAAAGGTAACGATATTTAATCGTTCACAACTGAGAGAGGTGGTGGTTCGCACACGATTTTTTGAAATATGATACGATTTCTCCTCATTTTAGGCTTAACATTGAGTTTTCAAATTTATAATTTTATTATGAAACATTAAAAAATTAGGCGATGATACCCCGCGGGGCTTCTAATTTATGATATGACATTCGAGGATTCAAATTTCAACTGCTTTAATAGAGTTAAATTTAATTTAGAATGTTTTAGAAATATTAAATGACAGAGTTTATTTTTGTGATATCCTAAACTGGACAAGTTGACTGCGATTTCTAAATGAAATCTATTACATTTTTCTATTTATTTAATAAAACGTAATATTTCATATTTCAAATTATAAATTGACATTTCCTTGTAATTTATCATTGTATTAAGCACGAACGCATTAAGAGCGTGTCTAATTTGCCTAATAATCCGCAAAGAAATCTGAATTTTGTAGTTATAATTTATGTGAAAGTGATATGTCGTAAAGCCCTTGTGAAATATTACCGTCCGGGCGTTTCGGAGCTCTGTAAAAGTTTTCGCTAAAAGAATTTTTATATAGCTACGGATGAGACATGGTGCGTTGAACTTTGCGTGCCGATGCCTCTACTTTTTGCTTGCTTGCAGGCTTGAGGCTGCTAGATGGCCAATCTAATTATAGGTCCCTCTCTCCCGATGGACACATTCACCTTTAATCCAGTACTTAGAAGCTTGTTTTTAAACCACCGCGCAGAATATTATCGTTTCTTTTTGTATTGATTGATTCTAAAGAAAGGTACTAAAATATTTTACTATAGGTATGTTAGTATTTTCTTCATGCTTGCAAATTTAAACACACGATAAAGAGTATAAAATAATATGAAATTTAAATAGGCCAAACATTGATGTTATGAATATAAATGACAAATTCATTACAGCGTAAATAATTCAACGTAATTATCCTTTTGGAATGAACAAGTTAAGTGGAAAATAGCCTTTCATTTTATCATCGATGACCGAGTTACTTCAAAAATTACAAAATGAATTGCATTTTAAACATGCAATTTATTTCCAATATATTTGTGTTGGTCAGGACGGCGTCAGATTTATCTTGAAAAAATATATAAATCATTTCGATTGCTTACACTGAATGCTTCTGTCTCGAGGAGATGCATGAACTAAAAACCTCATTGAAGATAATAAAGCAAACGGTATATTTGCGAGAAATATGTACTGTCCGTTATTTATTCAAAGAAGTGACAGATAAGGACGACCGGTCATACAATTTGAGACATAGATTGAATTTTCAATAAGGACTTCCCACGGTACCACATACAGTAACATTCAGGTTGTTGGGTGGTTGACTTCGCATCCGACAAACAATTTTTTTTTTTTGGAAATGACAGATGACTCGATACCAATGATCCCTAACGTAATTACTTTGTTTCGAATAACCTCAATTCATCTCCACGCCCAAAATTAATGTCATTTGTTACTTTAAATGTTTACAGTTCGTGATAAAATAAAAAATAATAAAATTATCAATAACGTGTGAATTCATGCCAAAATAATAATTAAAGCGACCTATGTAATAGCCGTTTGTCACCATGTTACTTTCGTATGTCGATTATAGATTTTGTAAGTTTTCTTAGACCACAGCTTAAAACTAAAACTATAGGTAGTATAACCATCATCTTATGAATAAAATCCGAATAAAACATAATTTACTCATTGTTAACTTGAGAACAAGCCGTTAAATATAATCGCTAGTCCTTAACAAATAGGTTTATTTAATGTTTGAATTAACGGTATTTTCTTTATGTAATCTCTAATGCAATTTGCAAAACGAATTTATTACAAATGTATAGACGTAAACGGGTTCGTCATTGTTCCGCGAC
>LD688973.1:1917891-1961500 GCA_003118335.3 Papilio memnon | reverse complement strand
CATATAAAAGGTATGATGTTCATCGTCGAATGGCCGCCGAGAGCTCCTCTGATATGAATCAAAGTCTAAATCAAAATCGTCCCTCACATATAAATGGATCATAAGCGAAAAAATTAACAAAGCATAGTAATGCGTAGAATTATTTTGTAATTAAATAATTTAGTTAGCGGTTAAACATTATGTAAAACTTTAATTACAAAAACATAATCGAGGCACACGCGTTCCGTTTAAAAACAAAAACAGTAAGCTACTTTCTCTCTCGCACTTACCAGTTTCGACTTTACTCGAGTACTCATTTCGTACTAGATTGCGAATATAATTAACTAAACAAGCGATTTCGTTTTCGTTATGAATAGGGTTGCCGACGACAGATTTGTCTTCAGTTAAAGACTAACAGGGGTGTCAAAAGTGCCCTGAACCGCTTCGATAAAAAGAGTATTTGGCCGTGCTCGGCGCGCACCCAGATGATTGGACGATTTGCTGAAGTATGAAAATACTCGTATATAGGACTACAGCACGTGTGCTTCAATAATGTACGTGTGTACCAGTCATATTGTATGTACATACCACTATTAATAATAATTGTATTACGCCTCGGAAGTAGTTATCGAAATCTCTAAAGATCATTTGAGATTGAACGTCCTTAGTAAAAGTGCTATTGCTATCTCTGTCTATCCCATTCGGGTTAAGAACAATAATGATCTAGATATATCAGTGAGCAAAAGTGACAATGTCACATTCAAGTGTCAGTTAGCTTGTGTTTGTCTTTGTGTTCATTGTACTTTTTTTCCTCGTATAATTTGCAATGCTATTAGTGTGGTACTATTGAGGTTACAATGTTTTAACGAAGAATTTAAATTGGAACAACAACTACTATCGAGCAATAAGTTACCCATGGCTTACTTTCAATTAATTATAATAGATAAATATCGTTTGTTAATTCTATTGCCACAAAATTATACAATAAATTAAAAGGTCCAATTTAATGTACTACTACATTGAACTGTATGTAAGGTAAATGAGCCTCTAGGAGCTTTAGTTAATATTTTACGAAACTAGAAAATTTATATGTATTAGAAAGCCTTAGACACAGATAATGCCTAATTTTGGCCTAACGACCTAATTCGACATTTTAAAATAAAAAAAATTAAATATTTATAACATGGAATGGACGAAATGACTTTAAAATGTTTAGTTTGAAAACATCCGCCGCAGTAATTGTAGGGAAGGTCTGCGCGACGAGCGTGCGCACGCGCAAAAAGTAAAAACAAATCATAAAACCTGTCGTATTGTTCTTTCGCAAGAGACGACCTCAGCTCGGTGCCGTGATAAGGGCGAAGTCGACTCCATCGATTCAGACACGTGTTTGAAACAATGAGCTGCAATTTACACAGCTCTGTAACTGTCAACAACGTTAATATCGTTATTAATCGATATAATAAATTATATTCAATGTCAACACGGATTAACGTGCACACATGATTCGCTTAGAAAGCGAATTGAGTGGCTGGCTAGATAAAAAAAAAACTGTATTCGACGCTGAGCTCAGAGACGTCACGACATGGCACCCGAATCATCGGCACAGTGAAAGTGAAGCAAAAGCAATTGATGTTATATTAAACAAATTCGCATTATACGTTCTAGTATAGAAAAGTATTGAAACGCCTCATTACTTCTTTTTCGTTGCGGGTCGCTTCTCGAATTCAATGACGAACTCCATATTCATGATTATTTTCACAAATGACAGCAAGGAGCGTCATGACACAAAATTTCACTTTAGTTATCATAATACTGATTATTATTTTATTAAAATCACACTTTTACGCCGCATTTATGTCACAATAACAAAAAATACATTTCACAACTAAAACGATTTACGTGTTGAATCTGTGCGATGCGATGTGATATACAAAACACAACTATTGTTGATTATCAAATTAATAACAATAAAATTATCGCTGTACTTAATCAGGTGTGCCCGATCTCAATATCGCCGCCTAGATATACTCGTACAATAACGAAACTTTACATGAAAATGGAATTGATGATAATAATAGTTTAAAGAAACGAGACGGATAGTCATTTGTGTACTTCTTCCATTGTTATTGGCACGTAATAATGCAAGGTTACCTACACTAATTACACAATTATTACTCGGCTAAGAGTTGATGAAGATTCAGATAATTGTAAAGAGTAATTTTAGTCTTCAAATAAAAGTACAAATTTTATTTCAATTTAATGTTACGGTTGAAAAGCAAAGTAAAACAGATGTTTATATACCGAGTAGTGGGAAAGCATTGGAAGATTAAGAGTGCAAGCAAAATATTTCGATATTAGAGGCGTTTGTTTGTTCCAATAGCCGCTTACACTCATTGCGTACAATAGCCGATGTTGACAATCGTTGCATACAAACACACATGTTTTCGGAAATGCGGCTTTACACTAAACATGAGTTGTCGACTTCGCGGCCTTTGCAAGAAATGAATAAAAAGTTTCGAATAATGTAATACAATTTTAATGCAGGCAAATGTAAACAAACAAAGGAAGTAAGGATACGGGTCGTAACTCCGGACTCGAGGGCGAAATGTCCTTGACCTATACGTTCGTATGAATATAACAATGATCTACAAACTTCCGCCTGAGATTTAATACCGTTTAGATCTCATAATAGTCATTTTAAATCCATCTAATTACACACGGTTATGTAAATAAATCTACGAGTAACTAGTTCCTTTTAACACAAAGAATAACATAAACACTGCATTTAATATAACAGGAATTACAATATAATATTCTATTAATTGGTTTATTAAATTTTGTACTTTTAATTTACACTTAAAAGATATTATTGCTTAACATCTACCAGCATTGGATTAACCAATTCTAAACACAACAATATTATGTGCGATATTAGACCCAGGTTTCTGGATGCATTTTTGTTATGTTTGAAGATGTTAAACCTTTTTCACATTGCGCGTTGATTAAATAATGTTTAATGTATTATTTAGTAACTGGTTATCGTTCCATGACCGAGGGTAAGTGACATATAAGTAAAAATTTGGTACATAGTACTAGATATAAAAACAAATGTAGTGATCATGAGCAACATGCATTGTGCAAGCAGAGTAGCCTCAAGGCTGGCCAGTGAAACCGACACCGGCACGGCGTCCGTACAGTTTGCTTCACCCGCGAGCCTTCCTGCGCCCGTACCGCCGGCCGTACACAACGTTTTGCTATTCATTACCACTGTATTATTTTAAACTGCTGCATGTGCCGTTATACAAACACACACAGCATTAACGCATCGCTGTCAATAGACAAGTTTATTTTACTTATTCACGTCTGTCCGACACGAATCGACATGCGTTTTAATTAAAAATCCAGTTTTTGTATGCATTGAATTGGGAATCGAAGACGTGCATAATTTTAACAACGTCTATGAAAACTTAGTACGTGACATGTTCTGATGAGACAGAAAAAGTGTGTCGCACGCACACATCATCGGCCAGTACGGGCAGAGCAGCAGTAGCAACTAAAATATCATTTTGGTATTTAAATTCAGTTCGCGGCATAATGTACGCATAACAATAAAAACAAAACGCTAGTTATTCCGCATGTAAACTCATCTGCGTGTGTCCTAATTATTCATGAAGAGGATTGAGGAAGCGTACGAAATCACGAACACGAGACGTCGAAAATTCAAAGCACAATCGCTTCCGATCGGCTGCGTACAATTTTTCGTTAGCGTCACCTTCGTGGCTCACTTCCTGAGGCGACTTCCAATCGCCGAATCGTCAAGAGGAAGACGGCGGGCGGCGCCGGTGCAGCGACCGACCGGGTGAGCGTAGCCTTGGACGCAAGCTCCTTGCATTCTAATCACACGGCCTTGCGGAAGCGCGCGTCTCCGAATCGCTCTCGTAACATCTTTAGGCCGGCTTCTTATCAACGACCCCACGACTTGATCTCTTTTTGTAAACTCGAACATATTGTTACCCATTTTGTATTATATATAGTTTACTTTTAATAGGAGTTTTAAAGCGCAAGTACTGTCTGAACATACCGTATCTGAAACGCTTCCAGTAAACGTTAGTCATTCGAATTGATTAGCACAGAGCTGTGGTTCGCCGCGGGCTGTGAGGTGGTAACCAGTTCCACTCGCTGAACGGGTTGCCTCCGCTTAAGTGGACCGATGTGGCTCGTCGCATGGATACGCATCGGCGGAGCACATTTTTTTTTTTGACTCGATGGTTTGATTTGAATGAGTTAGTTTTGAAATAAATTTTAAGGATTACTTACGGCATAGTATTGATCTTTATGTAGGTATCGTGCGGTAGCGGTTCCAAACTTTTCGTGTTGATATTTGTACTAGACAGTCGCCTCGCTGTTCTCATCCAGCTGCCCCGTTGGCGTCGAAATCCTTTTTCATTTTTCAACAGCTGAAGATGTCTCTTGACGATGTCGTGCCATTTCCATTTCACCGTAGCCGGAGAATCACTAGCCGCGTCCTCTTTACATATCTGGAGCCCGTCGCTAAATCGTCTCATATTCTGAAGATATATTTCGTTTGACTTTGGCGGTAGACTCCTTCTTCGCTCGTCTGCTACGATTCCCGAATCTTGGGAATTTTGATCGGCGATCCATTTTGAAATAAAATCATTTTTATCACAGACTTGACCAATGACTTGTTCCTCTTTAGGGGCCGGAGGAATCCAGTCCAAACTTACCCACTGACTAGACTTCGGCTTAGATTTAAAAATAACGTCGATTTCATCGTCGCAGTCGGATGAGCCGATCGAGCAAACTGACGTTTTTTTTCTTCGAAATCGGGAACGAACAATAGGTTTACAAGACGATAACGACTCGGGACTTCCACTTTCCGTGTTTTCCTCTTTTCTTACATCCTGTAAACTCTTCATGGTTTCAATGTTTACGTAAGAGTTTTCGGAGCATGAAGAGTCGACACTAAACCTAGGTGTACTTCTATGTAAAGGTTTTGACCTAATTATGATTTCCTCACTATAATTTTCAGCTATTCCAGAACTAATTTCTCGTTCATTGGTCAAAGAAATTCTCCTCTCGTTTGACTTTTCGTTTTCCATTTCTATAATTCTTGCCATGCTGGGAAACGCATCGTCCTTTCCTACTTCAATTATCCTAGGTAGCCTTTGTGGGCCTTCTTTATCGAGATCATTCATTTCATTTAATTCTATAATCCTAGTAATTCGTTGTGGCATATCAGTATCTCCATCAGCAGATACCGGCGAGGGCATATTATTATTTTCATATTCAATAATCCTAGCTATCCTCTGAAGCGTTTCATTTTCTGTTTCAGAAGTTTGTGTATGAAAATCGTCTAATTCTATTATCCTTGTTATTCTTTGTGGATAAATTTCGCCACTAGATTCCCGGAGCGGGCATGGCTTAAAATTTTCTTTTCCTAACCTTTTTTGGCACTCTTCAGAATCTAAAGTATTAGTAGAACTAGCCATTGATTTATTATCTAAGTCGTTTTTGGTCGGAGACGATTTATTACTATTTTCCAAAATTACCTTTTCTTCTAGGGAATTGCTACGGCTTTTCGCTTTTTGAAGTGCGCTTTCCGAAAGGAAAACGCAGGGCACTTCGACCTGCATCGACATCTTTCGCCGCCTCGTCGTATTTTCCTTCTCTTTATTGATGTCATTGTCAAAATTTTCAGGGACAGCTGTGTGCGGTAAAATAATAGGCGTTCCAGCTACCATACGTAAAAAGTCTGTAACCGCAGCTATGTGCGCTCCTGTAACAGCGCCTTGTAACTTAACACCGGATACTTGGTGAGGCACTAGTTGGTTGTCGCGCATACACCATACTACGGGCAGAGCCCCTTCCGACACCATCGTCGTGTCGCGAGAGCGTTTTAAAGTTTATAAGGAAAAATAAATAAGTCAATAAATAAGCACTAATTCACTGGCGCATTTCCGGGCTACTGCCTGCACTTTTATAACAAGAAACTTGGGAGTATACAAAGACGCGAGCGAATCGTCGGTCGGGCGACATAGCGCGATCGCGTTCGGTAAGGCGCGCGGCGTGCGTGCGCGTCCGGCGGAGGTCGCGAGAGATAAGGCGGTGAGAGCCGCACGCGCAGCGCCGCCGCCGCTCCCCCGCCCCGCCTCCCACTGCCGCCCCCCGCGCCATCTTCCATCATACATCAATTTTTATCCGATAAAACCCATTACTTCGGCGAATTATGTAACGGTAAGCATGGCCTATAAAACCGTTAATCTCGATCCCAAATATTTGATTTGTGCTTTGCCTAAATAATCGGGAATACAAAAATAAAGTTGTCTTTATAATTTTTAAAAATTTGCAAGTTATTAAGATCGCGTTACAATTGCATAAAAAGCTACGATATAATTGGACGTGTGTTGGGTAAATGTAACCGCTGGTAAGAGTTTCTTTATTTACAAATTTATTTGCATAAAATATGCAAGTACTGCAAGTTTTTGCTACACTGACGTAACGGCTACGAACTAAAAATTAGTAAAACGTTCGCCTACCTGGGACACCATTTATTGTTGTTCAGAGATTAACAGCTATTTACATTCGGTGTTTGTTATAATTTATTAAGATTTAGTGTGTTTTATTCTATTATTGTGAGTAAGATTCAAGAAGTTACCTTCGTAAAAGAGCTCTTATTTATTACCAATTTACCCGAGCGGGACTCATCTTTGAGTACTGTTAGTAAGCTTTGTGTTGGCCCTATTCGTGTCAGGGCGGGCCATCATTCGTCCAGCGACAACGCAATACCGCAAGCTTTATGTCGAGCTCGGACAGCTACAGTCCCTCGGCCGCCAGTCATAAGGTCTTCAACGTCGATAGAGTTGTCTTCAAAATAAAACATCCCGTTGACTTCAATATTCTTATGTACACTAAATCACTAACTCTATGTCTTCTTTGTGCATAAACTTGTATTTTAATACTCGTATAAGGTAACGGAACTGCACTTAAGCAAATTTAAAATATGCAGTATTACGTATATTACATGTGGTATAGGCACATTATTTATTTATAAAAGACTTCTTCCGGACGCACTATCTTGAAAAAACAAACATTATGCATAATAAGTATTCATATTTGTACACTCCTTTAGAGCACCATCATAATTTCCATACAAGAGAACGTAAACATAAAGGTTTAAGTGAAAAATATTTAATAAACAAATACATTAAAAATAGGTTACATTCATTGAGTAGGCAGCAGCATAACGTGTTTTGCCTTGAAAACCAAAACAGATTTATAAATTACTAGCTGTTCGTACAAATAACGAAAATTAAATCAATAGTCGAAATATATGAAAACAATGTATCAAACAAGTCTTAATACTTTCAATTGAAGGTGAAAATATTGCTAAACCAAACTGGTCTGATTAAGACCGGAAGATGTCGCCGCGGTCGAAATTGGTTACGAGGACAACTTGAGATTGATACACGATTATTGCTTGCCGATTGCACCTAATTAACAATTCGAAAAATTTAGGAAATGTATGTCAAATAAAATAAAAAGGGAGTCCAAAGATCGTAGGGATTATGCCTAAGTTTTAAATTTAGTGCCTGAAAGAGCGCGAATACAAATGCACCACGGTACTAAGCTTGAAGTTATGCGCAAATGCCAATCAACAGTTAGAGACGGCGCCTGCGCAGCTTGTGATGCGCCACCCGTAACTGGGACGAACAAATCGGGTATTAATTATCCGTACGAAGTTAATCAAACTTAGTGTACAGGCCAAGTGGAAGAGATTGTCATTATAACATTACTAACACATTAATTTCAATTTGAAAAGAATGTTGTTAATATTCAAAACAGTGCAACAGGGCCTCTGCATACTTAAAGTACATATTTCATATGAAATTGTTTTAAAACGATTAGTTTTTTTGATATTAATGTCTGAAGGCATGTATACGTCTTTTCCCTATAAATATTTGTACAGTAATAAATCATCCTACACAACATTTCATAAAGCTATTACTTACATGCACTTCATAAACGTTCAAGTTCAGTTCTTAACTGTTCTGCTCTTCTGTAAAATAAAGTGAAAGTTATTTAAAAAATCTCATACGAAAAATACACGATTGTATCAAGCCGCCTTTGGTAACTATTATGAAGTCAAATTCGTAAACATAACTAATTTGAAAAGATTAGGTTAGGTAACAGAAGACGTAGGTGGCTCACAGACTTGGACATTTTATTAGCGTCAATGACGCGAGGCATCGACCTCCAGTATGATAATGCTCTCTCAATACAGATTCGAAGAATAACTTTCGGTTTAGCGGAATTACGATCATGCCCGTAAGCAGGAAAAATCATTTTTGCTTGCTTCGGTTATTGTCGAGATATTGATGTTTGACTTTATGTAAATCTATTTATTTTGATATATAATATTTGACAGAGTTTATTTTGGTTTCAGATTTTTTTTGTAAGAAATATCACAGCTCTTCTTTTCTTTTCGTGTTTTAGTATAATGCATTCTGCGTTTGGGTAACTTGTGCATGGTGGTCTGTAATTTGTAAAAAATTAAGGGTCGGGGAGTAACTTCAGATATGCCTATGAATTATGCACAAAAATATTTAACGTTGTTTCGTCCAATGTCGGTCACTGGCATCGTTTTACCTAACCAATTTCCTTCATAATATCCGTAAATATTCAGAATAATCGTATACACAATAATAAATGTGTAACCGGAAGTATCATAAATAAATTAATATGCAACACACAAAGGACGAAGTCGTCGAAATCCGGGCGGACGGATGAACTGCCGTTAACGCCAATACCCACATTTGAATATGCCGAATCGAACATGATAAGGATGAGGTCTTACATACCCCGTGCAAGGTCTTTTGTGAGTGATTAATGCAATGGTGCATGTATTTTTTTAAACAATAAGTAATGGTACAAGGAAAATTATTTAATCTTTGTGGTATTTATTTAATTTTTTTCATTGAAACATTATGTGTCGTTATTACAGAAGGAAAAAAAAATAGTGACGAAATCCTCACTTTTCTGCGAACAATTCTAACAGAAGGCTTATTCACCCTTCATTAAGGGCAGACTTGAGCTTGGTGGGGACCCGTATGTTATGACGAGTGCAATAAAATATTAAGGTAACATGTAATTATTGTTGTGATCTCAATCAGGCACATTACATTTATCATTATTTAAAATGTTTAGTAAACATCTTTTTTGTCCATTCTTTATCGATCAAGATTGGAATTTAGTACATGCAATCTTGATACTCTGTCGAATACGGTGCCTGTACAATGACATGAACTAAAACCGTTTTTCAATTAACTTTTAAGGACGGTCAGTCGGTTAAAAAATTTCGAAGAATGAATGCGCCAATCTCCAAATAAGCAGGTCAAAATTAGCTTAAATTTTATATGAACATAAAAAGATTTTTTATCCGATTGAAAAAACCCTGCGCTAATGTTGACCTCCATCAATTCTTAGTTTGTTTTATTTGAATCACTTTATCAATGCGGCTATTCTATACGAGGTTGTTTTTAAGAACTATGAGACTTTCGTTCGACGTGTCAGTGTCACTCCATTACAATTAATACTTAACATGACATAAAATAAACAACGCTGGCACTAACATGTTCTAAGGAGCCAAAGTAGGGACTTTTATAGGGATAAAAAAAAGAAAAAAAAACAACTCTGCATTCAAAAAGTGAGATTGACAAAAAAAATGTTAATACCATACTATACAACTTCAAGGTAATGGTACATATTTAATTATTTTTGACCTAAATACACAAGACAGTATATATTTTTTTTCTACGTATTACGTAGTTTTGCGATTTAAAAGAACGCCATTGAAAATCAGTCACAAAAGCCACTTTTCCTGGATAGGAAATCCAAAGTGCAGTTTTAATAGCCTACCCCTTCATACTTGTATGAAGTTACATACAGGGCTTTGAACATGAGGGTGCGTCAATGACTTTTAGCCTTATTCTACCGGTTTTTAAGGAAAATTATTTCCTTTCAGAAATTAAGCTGACAAGATTAAACATTACATATTTATATACCAAGATGCTTGTAATAAACAATGTAGTTGTAAAATGCAATTTATAGCAAACAGTTGTACCGTAATAACATAATTTCAGATAATAGTTTTTTACTACCAAATTATCTCTCAGTTATCGCAGAAATCTATACTAATATAATAAAGCGTAAACACACATTACTTCGTGGCGTAGGATGTCGGCAATCACAGCATATTTTTGAAAAATTCTATCTTTACTAAAAAGCCCTACACTTACGACACGCTTTAGGAAATATATTTTCACACTATTATACTTAGGGGGTATATAAATTGGAAAAAACCTATATGGGAAAGGGACCATGAACTACAAGCTGCCAACATTAACAAAGCAAGGTTATTATGGTAACGGTAATTTTGACATTTGAAATTTGACAGATGTAAACAATAAAATAAAGTTTTTATAATTTGATGCGGATGAAGCTGCAGGGGAACAGCTAGTACATGTATAAAACACTAATCTTGGAACAACAAGTATCTCAATTAATACAAGACAACATGAGATCGTCAGATTAACTTATCAGGTATGTTTTAAAATGGACCTATTTTTTAATTACAGCAACGTAAAATTAACAGGCACGTAGCCCGGCACGTGACATTGGCTACATATCTTTGTTAGTGAAGGAAAAATTTTAATCCCACAATTAATTTCTATCTATATGTGGCAAGACATCACGTTGCACGCCATGATCTTCTTTGATTTATTACCCTAAGCTATATACGTTCAGTTCTATGTGAACAGTGCTTTACAATATAAATATTTATTAGGTCACATATTAGTACATATTCATCATTCTATATCTTTATAATAGAATGATAAACATGTACTGTAACGTATGTGGGTACTAAAATTCAATTACGGATAAATACAATAAAACAGTGATGTGCCTTAAAACTAAGCTTATGTTTTGATGTAAAGAATCCGCTATTACTTTAAAAAAATATATATTCTTACGTATTTACAGTCACGAATACTCCAAACGGGGCCAAGAGGAAAAGAGCGTGCTATTTTTAAGCTCAACTTAACTTTGAGCACCGTTGAAAAACTTTGTGCAGGCAACGAAGCAAAAACTGTTCAGAAAATTTTTACTTTTTTCATGTTTGAGACCGAGCCTGGCTTTTTTTGTAGATGTTTGAAAACTTTTGCAAGATTTTATGAAATTGAATAAATGCTAATTAAATACAAATTTGAAGAGCTTATGTAAATCACAGGCTTATTATGTGTTTTATTTTTGAAAGTTTCTTGTTTTGTTTGAAAATTCGTTTGAAAAGTAAACGTGAGAAACGAAAGAAGCCAAGCTATTCGATCCACTAGTGCAGTAACTAGTCTAAAACATTTTAAATGTCCACAATCACATTGCATGTCAACAAAGTTGGTTAATGAAGGATTGTCGCATACTCGGGCAGCGGCTAGCACAGTAAATTCGTGGAAGCAGGCGACAGTTGGCGACGGCGAGGCTCGGCGCCAGCGCTTGGCGCCTCCCAGTCGATTTTTTTACAATCGGACGTACGACATGCAAGGAACGATACACCGCAACATACTTTCAATCGCCCAGATATCAAATTATTTATGCTTCCAAGAACGATATGCCCAATCTTTTGTCCTCCTTGCATAAAGATACAAATTGTAATTTTCGTGATACTGACAATATGGGTTAATATAAATACATTTCTAGTTTATTGTAAACTTTGAATAAATAGTATACTTTTTTGTTGTTTTGTCTATTCTGAATCAACAATGAATGCTATTATACAATTTTTTATACTTTAGTCAAACTTATCAAGAATTAAAGTTATGCGTTTATATAGCTTAGAAATTTATTATTTTTTCGTGATTAGAAAGTCATAGTTGCATCTACATTAAATGCAATCCACCTTATTTCGATAGAGTCGCATCTAAATGTCAGTAAGACATGGCAATATGTTCGCAAAATACGTTTCCTAACTTAATTTACATATTATATTCATGACATATAAAATCATTAAGGATTAAAGGAACAGTCTCAAATTCATTACATTTCTTTTATATTATGTAATTGTATAGACATACGCAATCTGTTTACATCGTTGTTTCGTTGTTTTTGTGAAATACGTCTATTATTACACAACTCATTTTGTTTTTATCACACCATGAAATCGAGCGGCCATTTAAATTACAAACAAGCATAGCCGACTGGTGAATAGAGCCGTGACGGTGTGAAAGATTTGTCACTATGGAAGGAAATAATATTTGTTTTAATCATTTAATTATTAGCGATTATCATTTCGTTTTTAAATACTAAATTGACATGTTTGTTAAAATATTAATTCTGATTTATGAACCGTGATTTAATACAACACGATTTGTATTTTTGGAAAGAAAGTAAGTCGGCGAATTCCATTTGTTAAATAATTAACGCCTACGCTTAGCGGTTATAATTAGCTCAAAGATATACCACGGGTTCTCGGTTCGTTTATATCTATTTTATGTCTCATTATTCTAATAGAGAGCTATTTTAAAGACAATGACGTGACATTATTAGGTAAATGTTAAACAAAGAAACGCAATGGCCGTAATGATATTCTCTAGGTGGCAATTTCAGTGAAATATATAAATGGAACAATGTTGCGAACGGCAAATAAATTCAGAGCGGGCGATCTGAACTGTTTATGTGATTAGACTGTATAGTTCATTCAGTTATATAACTAAGTAGGGACAATGTACGGCTAAGGCTTCCCTGTAATTGGATTTAAAAGTGAAGAAAGTACTTTCCCCACACAAAGCTTTTTTTTTTCAGAATGTTTTTAATGAGGTTTTATTTCCTCAGTTATTGTGCGTTAACAAATGTAAAACGAACTCAATTGTTTAAAAATGACCTCATCTCCTTTTCCCTCCTTACAATATCCTTCGTTAATTACAATCCTATCTCTAAGATAACAAGCAAAGTAGGTAACATCAAGCAAATGCCTATCTTGTTTAACAATATATTTCGAACATAGTTTGAATCAAAAAATATTCGGGTGTATAATTTCACTTCAAAAATTTGCAATTTCAACAAAAGGACATACGAAGAGTGAGTCTCCGGCATAATAGAATTACCATCCCCGCCGCCCAGGCAGACATTATGTGCGTTTAACGTGTGGGTGAAGTTTTATGCATAATGTCAGCCTTGTGTTACATTCACATCAAAAGTAGCACATTCTATAGAATAATTATATTTCATAGGTACGGGCTAATATAGATATTTTCTATTAATATAAGAATGACTAGCTGTTGCTCGCGACTTCGCCCGCGTGTAATTAAAAAATAAAAATATAACCTATGTTACTCACTGATAACGTAGCTTTTTAATGGTGAAAGATTTTTTAAATCGGCCCAGTAGTTTTTGAATTATTTAAATACATACAAAAATAAAAATCTTTCCTCTTTATATTATTAGTATAGATATAGATGAATACGAAATTCATATGACACAAAAACATATATCGTGTTTTATACAGTAAAAAAGATTACACAGTTCATACAGTGTAATGATAGAAGACAAAATCTGAGAAGAACAGTATCAGGAACTGTTTTAAATATTTTTCCTCATAGCCTATTGTTCCCAGAATGAAACTTAACCAATAGTACTTAGTCTTATAGTCATTCTAGCTCTTATGGAAATATAAATTAGATTAGACCTATTACATAAAGAAGAAAGAAAAATGCATTCACAGCATACCACGATGACAACAAAGACGACAAGACAAGAAAGCGAGTTCGTACTTGGTTATAAATTCGTGTCGGCGGCGCCTCGTAAGGTTGGTGAAATTTTCGATTATTTCAAAACATAATGAAAATTGTAAATAATTATATCGTAATGTTCAATTTAATTTGCTCGCGGTAACATTCTCAGTGTACGTCAATCTTGCGATTACGGTTTAAGAGCGTTCTAGACGCGTAGAAAGTTGCGGCGCGACTCCACGGCGCCCGTGTCCTGCGATCCGCATTCTCCGGAGAGCTTTTAAAATGAAACCAAAAAGCGCAAAATGTCTCTCTCTTTGAACTAAACAAAGTATATCTCGCAGTAAGGCATCGCCCCGTGCACATTGAAAATAGACAATTATCGCACACTATGAAATATTCGTTCTATAAATAAAATGCTAATGAATCGGTTTTGCAAAACGGCTTTGGAATTCTAGAGATAGCACCGAGCCAAGTGGTCAATAAAATTGTCTGGCGCTCTCAGCGTCTGCTTCTAAAGTGTTAGTCTTGTGCAATAGTGCATGCAATTTTATCAAACATTTCAGCAATCGTTACTATGGGTTCTTTTTGGCATGGAGTTAGAAAACTTTGGTAAAACCCGAGATCATATTATAATTAACATAAATTATGATTATTTTACCTGCAAAGTATCGCGTGTTTCAACGAAATAAAAAAAATTATTACTAGACTAGTCATAATTAGAATATGAACATTTACATAGAATTATTCCGTGAAGCGTTAAAACAACATTCTTGGAAATCGGTGTTGGTTTAACCACATATAGTTTGAATCCCAGCCGACTTGTATCAATGACTTTCCTATGTAATAAAATATAAAGATATATAAAAAAAATATTTTATTTTAAAACAAAAGATCTTCATATTTATTTACAACTAGCTTTCGCCCGCGACTCCGTTCGCGTGGAGTTAAAAAAAAACAAAAGTTAGTAGCCTATGTGTTCTTCCATACTATCCTCTACGTCTATGCCAAATTTCATCGAGATCCGTTCAGCCGTTTAGGCTACAAACTCTAACAAACATCCATACATCTAAACTTTCGCATTTATAATATTAGTAAGTTTACTTTCTAAGATTTGGTACAAAAACTTGTATAATCAATTTTGTAAAAAAATACAGATATAAATAATACCACTATTTAAAAAAATGTTAATGTAATTTATAACCATTGAAAAAAATTGTCTTTGCTTTTGCAGTATTATTTAACTTGCATAACGAGCTAAACAAACTAAAATAGCGATTTTAGTAACTTTTATGTATTGTACATGCAATCGCCTATGCGATTACAAACTTATAATTTTACATAACATTTGACATTATTGCAAACTTGAAATCACTTAACATACCTGTATTAATTTCACGCGGAATTAATTTTGAAGACGTACGTAAATATGACGAAGTTTATATTTTAAATGTGCTTTTGCCAAACAAGTCCCGACAACAAAAATATTCTCAAATAATATTTTAACATGAAAATAAATATCAATCAAACGTACAGACAAGAATATAAACAGATAAGTGCAACATGCATCTTTCATGAAAAAACATTGAAAAAACTCCTGAATAAAATGTAGACAAGCTATAACTGCATTAATTTAATTAATGTAATAATTCTTGTTATATAAAAATAAATTAACAAACATTTAATACTTCGGAATGTGTAATATTACATGAGCATGTCTATCTATACTAATATAATAAAGCGTAAACACACACTTCTTTGTTGCCTAAGATGTCAGCAATTACAGCATATTTTTGAATAATTCTTTTTTAATAAAAAGCTCTACACTTACGTCACGCTTTAGGCTATATATTTTCACGCCATTAAACTTAGAGGGTAAATATTTTGCATAAAAACCCTAATGTGGGAAAGAGAAACTTATGGTAAGTTGCTGCCAACATCAAGGAAGTAAGATTGCAATAATTTGTCATCATATCATGTTATTTTGACATTTGATAATTGATAATTTGACAAATGTAGGTAAACAATGAAATAAAGTTTTTATAATTTCACGCGGATGAAGCCGCATGGGAACAGCTAGTATTAAGATAACATTTAATTTGTTGTCTGTTCCAGTATATAGACGAGCTACTGAAAACCCGCGCGGCCTTCAGTGTCAAGCTGGAGGCCGCATCAGCTAAGCCTTATTTTGGCCAAGAATTGATTTCTTGTTATTTCATTAACATGTTCTATAAATTTTGTTTTTTTTTTGTGGCTTTTTGGTCAATAAATAGTGTTTTTTTTTATTTACTCACTAAATAATAGTGAACATTACCACGTTCAAATTGTTTCAATTACAAAGATAATTAGTCTTTCTATTATATAGTAATCGTGAGTAAATACGTGAAGAAAAACTTCGTATGCATATAAGGAAATTGCACTAACGGATGTAGGAAATTTGACAGAAAGTTAATATGGAGAGGTGAAAACTATTATAATTATAGAAATGTTAAAATCTTTGATGTCAACGTAATGATCGAACTTCGACCAATGGGCGACCACTAGTACCTATATTTAAACATTGTGCTGGGCTTATTCCGACTAGCCATCAATATAAAACATGGGCTGATCCCGTTCATCGTATGTCAAGCGTAAAGTGGGTCAACGAGATAACAGATCCCGTACAAGACGACCGGCCGTCGGTTGCTGCACTCGCACACAAAAAAATGCTTCGAGATTAAATTAAACTTGTTTGTGGGACTGTCCGGAGGATGAATGTAAAGATAGATTGAATGCACGTTGGGATTTCCGTCCGATGCTCGCGAGATTACGAAAATGTACACGTAATACGTGAAATTATAAATATAAAGTAATGTAATAAAACTACGCAAGGTAAGAACCCGATTTTATTCTTTAAAGAATACATTAAAATGATCTTAAATATTGATGAAGATCTTGAATAGTCGCAGCGTTTGATTAAATTTAAAAGTAATTCTGGATTTAAAAAAAAAAACAAAAGACGAGTTGCTTTGCCTTGCAATGCAAATAGAAATAAAAAAGTTGATGTTCAATCAGGCGTCCATCGGGAGTCGCCGTCGATCTCATTTAAATTGCACCGCAGGATGCTTAGATATCCCAATAAGTAATCGTATAGTATAGGACGTTCTTTGGTTTTTACATGCATGTACCATTAAGGGATACTAATTGCTTCGTGCTCCAATAGGGCTCTGGTAATTAGCTGTTTGAATGTATAATTCGCCATCGCGAATGACTCACCACGCATTTATTTACACAACTCGTAGCCGGCACCCGTTCTATTTCTGACTACGACGACGGTTATCTTTTTTCTTAAATACAATGTTACACTCGACTAAGTAGCGCTAGAGACAAAGAAATCGTAAAGAGAGGGAAAACAATACGTAGTAAGACGGCCGTTCATAGTGTTTCTAACGAAAGAGGAGCCTTAACCTAGATTTGGGAATGATTACAAAGGTATGTCGCGGACTAACAAAACATTGTATGGATAATGGTAGTGTGTATAAACAATAGTTTGTGAGTGTGGTTGCGGAGCGCGGGGTCGATGAACGACCTAGCCGGGCGCGGCAGCGCAGCCGTGCCCCACCCGACCCCGATCCCCCCGCGCCCTTCTTACATTGCGAATTAACAAAGAAAATAAAAAATATCCTTCACATTGCAAAGCAAACAGTTACAAGGTTACAATTACAATAAATTTAGTTTTGAATTAGAATCAAACGTCAACTAAGTTGGATTGAGAAAAATTAGATTAACTAAATTAAATGACCAAATGTCACTTTTACTACTTTCAAAGACTTGTAATTTTTAAGTCAGGATGTGCTAAAGGCACTTTGCACATGTCTTTCATTTTCTCTAATAACATACTAACACATTGACACTTTTTCGCCAAAAGAGGTTAATGATAAGGCGTTAAAATAATAAAAAAACATTGTAATGTTTAATAGAAGTGGAACCTGCGAACATATGTTTGGTTGGTTGTGACTAATGAGACACACGATCAGCATACACTTTGTTAGAAACCTTTGAACTCCGCAAAAAGCACAGGACGATACGTCTTTTGTGTTTTTTTAATAGCTGATAAAATAAATCGAACACACAACGAGGCCTGTAATCAATAGCACAACAAATACTCGACAAATTCTGCGTCAAGTGGACTCAGCCGAATTCGCAATACATTAGCTGCTGTAAAAATATTAACTTTTTGCGAAATTTCAGGTTAATAGGCCGATATGGAGGACAAGAGTAGATAGATAGTTTTATTTTATGCGCAGTGTTACATTTCAAACAAACATATATATTAGGCCTCTGATGCGTCATCAGACTTAATTAAATTAATGTTGCGAAGTTTTAAAGATTTCTCTTTATCTATAACGAGCTGTCGCCCACAAACTTTGCTAGCGCAAATTTGGACCACCCGTTACGACATTTTGACAGCGCGGAATTTAAAAAAGTAGCCTATAATATGCCCGTCTATGTCAGCTACCCTTCAGTGAAAGTACGGTTGTAATCGGCCCAGCCGTTTCGGAGATTACCCGGAACAAACGCGGCTTGCGGACTGACCGACAAAAAAAAAAAATTTAAACGCGATTTTCGTTATCAGCAACGCAAATACATCATCTTCCCGAAAGATGAAATTCTTTTGATATTACAGACACTCAATTTTATTATATGTATGTATAGCATAGATTACCATACAGTTCATTACGGTATTACAGTTGAAACTGATTTATATAGCTATTGCTCGCGACTTCGTCCGCGTGGAATTAAAAAATAGTAAAAAACATAGCGTATATTACTCACTGATAACGTAGCTTTTTAATCGTGAAAGAGTTTTTGAAATCGGCTAAGTTTTTGAGTTATTTCAATACATACAAAAATCCAAAAAAACAAATCTTTTTATGTTATTATGTAATATTAGTATAGACGTAAGTATCTATAAGTAATGTCGTCAACTAAGTGTTTGTGATGGATCTTGTTTATCAACTCCGATACGAAACGGCACATGGCTGTTTATGGTGTGGGGTTTAACGAACGACCTTACTTGCACTTTTTTCCTTGGGCCGGCCGGTGGACATATCAATGTCTAAGAAATCATTACGCCGATCACTGGTACACATACCAGTTTCGGTGTTGCGAAACTCTCACTTGCGAATGTCGCATCTCGCGCGTACTCCGATCTTTCGCCGATAATTTTAGGCAGCCGACAAAAAATATATAATATTCACTATACGTCGACGTTTCTAATGATCATATCTCGGTCAACGGAAACTTACGGCGCGAGCGAGGCGCTGAAAGACTTTTACATCACCGGTGCAGCTCACAGCTGGCCGTACCAGGATCCGAGTGACGCGGCTCCGACACTAATTGGCGGGAATTTTTTTTATCGGCTGCCAGTCACAATCGAATTTACTCAGCGATCGTTTCTTGTTTAATTCGCAAAACGACGTGTCACATTCGATGCGATTCGTGTCCGTAATTGCGATTAGCGGAATGACACATAAGAAGACAGCGAAAATACGTTGAATGACAGGCGCATTGGAGATTGTTTGACATGTACAAAACAAAAAGCACACCGGGGAGGAGAGAAAGTGTAGACAAAACATAGGAGCGGATGTGTTGCAGTTAAAAATGATGAATAGATGGCGCGTGGGCGTTCGGTGCGGTGCAGTGATAATTGAAAGTGCCATCAGTTGCAGGCCGCTGCGACGTCCGTACCAGATGCGATGTGTGTCAAGACGTTTTCACGGTCTCGTCGTCGGCGCGGCAGCAGCGGTGTGTAGTGTGTACAATAGCGGCCATGACACGGGCGTGTGCCCGGCGCGTGGGCGGCTGCCACATCTGCCAGTCCATCTGTATCAGACGCCAATCGACACCGCACTGAATACCTAAGTGGCGTTCAATGTTTTTGCACGCAATTCAGTGTTACATGTGGAAACAAAGCAAGGATGGCTGGTAGAAAGTTATATGACTGTAACAGCTAATAGCGATTGACGAATATGTACCTATTATTATAAAGTAAAACAAAGATGATCATAATTTCGTTCAATAAAACCTTTCGACTTCTTCGACGACGTCCTACGTACGTACCCTTTGGAATTTAGGATACAAAATTAATTTAAATTGTATAATAGATGAGTGTACGCTTAATGTATACATCGCAGATAGAATGTAATGAATGAATAAGGTAAATTGTGCAAAGCTCGTGCCCCAATTCGCAACAACAACAGCGGCAACGTACCGGTCGTATCGCTATCGCAAGGTGTTCGGAGCACGCGCCTTACATTAAGCTAGGCCATCGAGAGCGAGGAAAACTGTTTACGACTCATTCGGCGAACGGTAGCGCTCGATTCAATTTCGTCACATCTCTAAACTTTCTAAAGAAACTGCCATACGGTTAATACCCTAGGCTGGTGTGCTGCCAACCTTCCCGAGGAAATATGCGATAATAAGGTATAATTGCCTACCAACCCGGCGTCTATATTTAGAAGCAAATACTCTGGAACTCGGTGCGCTCGCGACGACCAGTTTAATTACGTAAAGCGGTTGTACCATTTCTAATCTAAAAATAATCGCAGGCTGCGTAGACAGCGGCGCCACTGGGATCGTGTGTGAAAGTAAACAATTAATTATGGCTAATTACCCCAACTGAGTTACTAAGTAGACTGATACTTTGCAAATATTAATCGATCTGCTGGTCCCGCATTACTTAAGTACTCATAGGGCGTGTATCAGGTAGCGACATACGAACAATTCAGGAAATATATACCACAAATTGTTTAAAACAATTTGATTTTTAAGACATACCGGTTGAGCGGGCAACCTTCAAATCATATGATCTATTGAATGAATTGAATATTTCTAAATGTTCTTTATTGTTAAACTTCATCGGTTCGACCTCTAAATAAGCTATGGATCACAGGT
Source organism: Papilio memnon (assembly GCA_003118335.3). Classification (NCBI taxonomy): domain Eukaryota; kingdom Metazoa; phylum Arthropoda; class Insecta; order Lepidoptera; family Papilionidae; genus Papilio; species Papilio memnon. The sequence goes on along the minus strand of LD688973.1, from coordinate 1,940,786 downwards.
TTCTTGGTCACGTTGATGGTCATCTCTCATTATTTACCTTATTTTTTGTTATCTATGACTGTTCCACTGTGAAGGCCTTTTGTCTGTCTTTTTGGATTCAATAACAAACGTCAAATTCTTTAAAATGTTTTTAATTGCTACATAACAGTCGCATATATACTGTAAAGACATTGCCACACAGTGTGATGAGGCGTAACAGAATTGCGATAGCTCGCGAATGCTATCTCTGATATTAATACTCCACCACAAGACATCCGCGACGCGTACTGGGTAATACGTCGCTGGCGCCGGCGCCTTTAATCGTCCGTCTGAGTCTTCGATGCGAATTTTCTCCTACACTTACGACGCCAGGGCTTCTCAAACTTCGCCTCCAAAAAATTTAAATCAGTAAACACGATCCATAATTTAACATGTTGTCTTTATTTGATTATGGTTTTCAATCTTATTTTAAGCAAAATACTTGATCACACAATTGCATGTATTAACCTTATAAAAATTTTAGAATCATTCATAACTTTTCTATCCGTTTTTATCATTTAAGATGTTCGGTCTTTTTTGTAGAAATCCGTATTTTTTTTTATTTTCATGCAAAAACTTTGAATGAAACATAATATAATAATCATTGATACTTAGCAATTGACGTAAGAAACACTGCTTACACCATTAGGCAAGGGAAGCTATCATTTACATGGCGACAGGGCGGACACTAACCGAAACCTGATTCCTACCAGCTAATCTCGTACATCAAATATAAATAAACTTATCATGTAAGTCTTGAGCAAATGGAATCCGGAAAACTATTAGCGCTGCGATCGACATCTACTTAGACTCTATTAGCCGAGAATGATCTAGAATGTTCTATTACACTCCGATAAGGTAAAATGTAGAAAAGAGAAATAAAATAAGGAAAAATAACTTTTACGTACCAATTTCTTGGGAAATATTTGACGGTTGCCTACTAGTAAGGGTTACCATTAAAAAATCTTGAAATTCCCTAACTCATTAGAACCAAACATTGTGCATATTTTTCTCTTTGTTGTATTTAATTTTTTGGGACTAATCGCTAATACAACTTCTACTAAACTTTCACACAATAATTATTGATTCTGGACACCATATCTGTGAACCTAGTTAACTGGTACATGTGAAGAAGGGCCCATAGTCTAATTGTGACCTTAATTATGCACTGAGAAACTATGCCACTGCTCTCTCTTAAATCAAACTTGAGAGCCCTACATTGGCGAGTCGGCAGCGTGCGCGCCCGCCCTATTGATATTTCACACGGGGACAGAACAGTGAGGCAGAACAACACTATTGTTTGACCTGTACAGTACCGCCTCGGCGTGTTCCAACAAAAGCAGTATTTTTCTATCCTACTGTTCTACCTCACTGTTCTACCCTTGTGTGAAACTAGCATAACGCGAGCTTTGCAGTAACACGTGCCTTATGCAATCGATGCCAATGACCGCCGCGATGTTTGTTGTGGCCATTGGATGGAATCGATTGAAGAGTTCAACCTTGTTTGGCCTTCCCAGCGGTTCGTGAAAGGCTTACGGAAAAATGATTTATTATACTGTCCCGATTATCTAATGTATGTATGTACATTGACATGACAGTAGCATGTAACGACTCGACATCTTTGACCTTTGGATTGTTTTTATGTTTCACTCTGTTATCCCAAAAGCTAAATCCTATAGAGAAATGTATTTTTTTTAATTTATGTTACAAAATTTAGATATAGTTGTCATTGTAGTGTGTAACACATATTTCTTGAATATAAATAACGTAAACTTCGTAGAACAAAGGTAAGTTAAAGTCAGATCGGTATGTAGGGTGTTGTGAAGTTAAGCAAACACATTTGTGACCACAGTTTATGGCGCACCAAGTGTAAGTTTAGTACGCGGGGGACCGGGCCGCTGCCCTCTGGCGCATCCTGTATCCAAAGTGGGAGATGTGGGCCGGCCATATGCACCAGGAAATGTTAGTTTTTAGCCGCCACTAGCACGTCTAAGCTTCGTAAAGATATTGCGGTTTATCTGTCGCTTTATATCCGTTTACTTTTCTTCAAACACGGTTAAATTATTATCTACGTCGCACTTCATTAAGATAGTCATTGATATACTTGAAATAGTAAATTGATTATTAAGTTATAGATTTTTCTTTCTTGCTCCTGTACGGAAAATTTTTGGCTTGTGTTCATGGTATTGATGGCAACTCTAAAGTATTTTACAAATTACCATAAGCTAGGGGTGGTATTGTAACTCTAAGTGGAATTTGAAGGACGCTGAATAGAATACATATAGAACATTCTGTAACTACGAATAATTTTAATCACTCTTCATTTCCAATTACAATAACATTTGCATACATATCACAATTTTTTGCAGAGACAAAGCGGTGAAAGTCTTGTCAATTAGGTATTATGTCCTTCACAGTTTAATAGCTATAATTAACGGTATTTTACGAGGCATATCGTCTTTTGCAAATTCGGTCACCCGATATTTTACATTCCTAATTTAAAATTCACTGAACCAAACTAGTAATTATTTTTAATGATCCATTTATTCAATGATTTCTGTATAAAAATCAATGAGGAATGTTTTGATCTAGCCGCTTCTATACATGAATATGTACGAATGTATTAGTATTTTAATTGTTGTGCATAAAGTTTTAAAATAAATAAAGAAATACATTCATTTAATCTGTTATTGTATTTACTAGGCTTATTCCATTTTTCCCGATTGACAGGAGGCAATGTGTAAGGCCAATGTGATCTCTTAGGCGGCATTCAATATTTAAAAAAATAGATTGCGATAAACAAAGTAAAATTATAACGTTAATGGGATAATGCTAGAGATAAAGGTGCATAATCATCATAATCAGCCTCAAGTCGTCCACCGTTTAACATAGGCCTCCCCTCCCCCATTGATTGCCGCGATGATGAATATCTTGCATAAATCCTAAAATAGATCTACGGGAAAAACACTTTCTATCTAAATATTTATTTCACAATTGGTAATCATCATAATATGCATATTATGATAATTAGCAGTTATAAAATAAACATGCATAAAGTAAAGTTATTTGTCTATAATTACAGTTCGAACGAAGCTGGCATTCAATAATAGTATGTGAGAGGCAGTAGATAGGCCTACTGTGTGTAATGAGAAGTAATTACACGTGTTACAAGTAATAAATAAGTAGTCGTTAAACTAACAGGTTTGTAGCACGAGGAACTGGAGATTGGTCCCGACACTTGGTGCCAGAAACAACAATTTTAATGCAACCTTAAGTTTTCTCATTCGTATTAGTTTAACATTATTACAAATCTTCTTAGGTACTAAAGTCTAAATTTAATACATTGAAACAACCTACGTATAGGTTATCGTAATTAACCTAGAAATCAGATTATGTTACTGTAAAAGCACGAACTCGGATAATTTCTTAGATTTACCGGTAAACCTGGGTTTTACTTACTAGTTATTGTAAAAGTCCGCAAAATTGTGTGATCTTTTGTTTATTTCGAGCATTTAGCACCATTCTCTTGAAAAATGATTAGATCAAAATGAGTGTAAATATCGATAAACAAATTATTTTGTTGCAATAGCATAAATTATACTTGTATTATAACTTAAAAGGACATTCAAACAGACAATACATAGAAGTATGTATAGCTGAGTTGTATCTCACGCTAATTCGGCATATTAAGGTGACGGGCGTTAGTCGAGGTGTTTATTCATGAGGCATGCGCGGAGTGACAGGAAGTGCGACGGTGGGTTCGGTGAATCGCGCCACACTGCGCCGGCGCATTCTGATCGACTGTCGTCAATAAACAATTTACATTTAATACCAACTAACAGCCGCGGGTTTAGCTGTTACTTTCATTTCAGTGTATGGCGACATTTAAGATTCAATTATAGATATTAACTTTGAAATACTAGGATGTAGTGTAATGTACTATATACGTTTAAAGCACAAACACTGTATTGACAGAAAATGAAAAGCCTTACAAAAGAGTAACCATAGATTCTAAGTAAGCCTTTTAAATGTTGATTTAAAGTTTACCGATACATCTGTATGCACGTTTCAATCTATAAATTACTTAAGTACCGTTATTTTTTAACATGGGCCAACTAAATCGTCTCCAATGGTAAAGTAATTGCATGTTAAAATGAGTTAGCCACAAGGTTTCTAGTTACCGGCGGGGTTGCCGCGTCAGAGATGTTTTCTAATACTTAGGACGCATAAAATGTTTGTTCTGCGGGGCCCGGTGGTTTTATTCAAGTCATCAAACACACCGTTAAGTAAGCTCCGACCGGGGAATAGCTATTAGTTTACATACACGCACACCGCGCGGGAGGGAAGCCTTGCAATTCTAATGTTTGACTTACAATCTGCTTATTTGACTAGGTACAGATTTCCTGTAAGCCCAACGTTGCTAACGTTAATGTTTATTTTTTAAACTAACGTTACCTTAAATCATAAATAGTAATACACGACGTATGCGGACGTTGTACCGTTTTAAGGTCTTCTTTTGTCAGTCGATTTCGCATGCAGGACAACAAATCGAAAACAAGACATATCAAGAAAAATCAATTATAGTTTTACATAATTAAAATCATATATCAAGTTTTCTACAGCAATTTTAGTAATAGGAGTTTGCTACACTTCAGCTATCAAAATGAGTTTATTATATTGTTACAGGTATACTTGGGATTCTTAGTTACTTTGTACAAAATAAATTTCAGTATCCTAGTTTTGTTTCATACTTACTTTAAAGACAGAAGAAATATTCGATTTCTTAAGCCTAAAGCATAAGAATGTTAATTAATACTTAGTTGCATATCGTTTTAATTCGCATTTAAACATAACATTAATTGTTTTGTATTGCATTGCACGTTTGGACGGTCTGAAACTGTTTTTTTCTAATCGATTCAATCGAAGGCTAGAGGAAATCGCTTTATGCAACTTAACAATCAACCTTCTTTCGGTGAACATAAATTTATCTTCGACAGCCATTGAAACAAAGAACATTTTCTTCATTAACACTTTCGTCTTTCATGTATCGACTTCATTAAAATTCAGCGGTGATTAACACTTGTGTTTACTGACCTCGTTTGTGGTCGGTGCCATGCGAAACGCGATGCAATTTTTATTTTAATGTAACTGTTACTTTTAAAACGCAAAAGAATTACAATAGATTATTAATAGTCAAACGAAAACTTAGTAATCTATTTTACAACGATTTTCCTTTCAATACAGGTTCAGAGCATTGGTTGTTTTATATTCAGGAGAAAAAAAAATGAAATTTTAGTCCAAAAAATGACGACCATCGTGTTTTGGAATAACGTAGAAAATTATTTCATTACCCTGTGAGGTTAAGCATATTGATTACAATCTTACTAATTACGTTTTTTGGCGCACGTATTCTTGCAAGACTTGTAAAGTGGTGTTTTACAATTTAATGTGACAATAATATAATTAGAATCCGGAGGACATTTTTTTTTTAGCCAAGCATTACTAAAAAAAAACTGATAGCTATAAAACAACGAGGTGTGTTTAAAAATGTTATTAATGTTAAACTAAGAGTCGTGTTCGCATTTGAAATTCAAATAGACATCTAGAGTGTCGACGGCGAAATTAATTTGCGAACATTTGTGTCGAGTTGGATTCGGCGATCCGTTCCGACGACTAATTAAATGTAATTGAACACTCCTTACGTATGTAACACTTAGTAGGTCGTGCGAGAGAAACTTAGATTTGTCTCTAGCACTTATTACATTTGTACACGCTCACTTTAAGTTATTTAGATGCATAGATGAATTTGAAATTAGATACTATTATATTATAGCTAATATAATACTAAATGAGAATTACTGCCCATGATTTAATTAAAGTTATGGTGCTTTTTCTTCACTTTACACTTTACTTTGTTTCGAGATGTATAACACTAGCTTTCGCCTGCGACTTCTTCCGCCTGGAATGAAAAAAAAACAAAGAGGTGTTTTTCCAGCCTGTGCTCTACATCTATGCCAAATTTCATTGAGATCCGTTCAGCAGTTTAGGCTACAAACTCTAACAAACATCCATACATCCACCCATCTAAACTTTTGCATTTATAATACTAGTGAGTAGTTGATAGTTCTACCTATAGATCGCCACCCGGCTTCAGATAAAAAATACCATAAAGATCTCTCAAAACGACTGCCAATCGATCTTCAATAAAATTATTTCTAGCTCGAGAATTTATCCAAGGCATTATTTCTTTGGGGTCAAATAATTAAAATCCATTCAAATATGACTTTAATTACAAAAATACAAACTTTCGTATTTTTAATATTAACGGTATCCTATGTAATTTTATGTGACTTAATCTTATCTTTGTGCTAGATTCCTTTCGAATCCATTTAAGTGTATGCGCGCGATCGAATGATAAACATACTTTCACATTTAAAATATTACTAATAATGCTTACCCTATGTCATTTTTCATGACTTAACTATCTCTACGCCAAAATATGTTTAACTGTTAATAATAGCGATGTTGGTTATTAATAATAAACTTTCACTTAATATAATAAAATAGTGCCTCTATTTACCATGAGCCGAAGCATTATTTACTTTTAAACGTTTATGAAACAACGCCCGTAAACTCGCGAAGACAGATATTATCAATTTTAATCGAATGATTATTTAAACGAACTACTTAGCATTTGTATGGTTCTTTTATATCTGTTCACCTATTTTTAGTTTTTTTTTATTAAAAAATGAATATTAAACAAACGAATTTAGTCTATAGTCTAGACTATAGAAAGTCATAGAGGGATGGGAAATATGTATTGGACCTAAGTCTATGAAATTTATATAAAACTAGTTGTTCCCTTGCGGCTTCAACAGCGTGAAATTATAAAAAAATATATTTAATTGTTTACCTACATTTGTCAAATTATCAACTGCAAATGTCAAAATGACATGACATGATGACAAACCATGGCAATCTTGCTTCCTTGATGTTGGCAGCAACTTATGGTCTCTTTCCCACGTTAGGGTTTTTATCCAAAATATTTACCCTCTAAGTTTAATGGCGTGAAAATATATAGCCTAAAGCGTGACGTAAGTGTAGGGCTTTTTATTAAAAAAAATAATAATTCAAAAATATGTTGTAATTGCAATCTTAGGCAACAAAACAATGTGTGTTTACTTACGATTTATTATATTAGTAAAGATAAGTATAAGTATAGATTTACACATAAATGAATAAGAAATGTTTCCACACAATGTAGATGAATCTACACATCGGTATCAAACTATCAATTCCATTGGTTACATTGGTTGTCCTTCACGAGTGGCTAGTTGTATCAGTAATTGATATCTAGTGCTATTTCCTGACGCGACGACACAGAGCCGGCTGCGGTCGTATCACGTTATCGCCGCCTGGAGGAAGTTTGCTGAGGACGAGCAATGGGCAATCACAACGTACCACATCATATAATGTCTATGAAGGTTACGTTTTGTCATATTCAATTTGGGTCTGTGACCAACATTTTAAGTAGTAGACTTACGCTTGGATAAGGTTAATTTAATTTGGCTTAAATATTTGCACCGTATCGTAAATCTTTCTTATTGAAACTTGATTTTATAAGAGTAAATTATTTTTGGTTGTTGTTTAAGATTGAGCAACTTTGCTAACTTGACGTAGGGTTTTCATCGATTTCCCGGTAGAATTCGATCGTATCGGATTGGGTCGAAACTTGCGCGCACCAACATGGTATCTAATGTCTTGTTCATTAAAATCAATCAATATTACCGAAGTGAAATTATTCTTTTAGTTACGTAAACTGTTTCTGCGTGTGTGTGCGGACAAGGTATTATGTTAACAAGTTAAAAAACATTCAGTCGTCAATGTGATAAAGTAGGAAGTTCATCTCTTTAAATTAATCAAAATGTTATATCGATAATTTCATTAATATTAAGCGAATCAAATATTTTAAAACGGGAGCGACGAACTAAATGTTTATTCTTTCAAATCCGTTTGAATCGATTGTCGTAGATACACTTTCGCTCGCAAATTTTCTAATACAACACAGCGGGCAATGGCGATGCGTGTCCGATTCTTACGCAACGGATGCAAACGTGGTAAACTGTTTTGTAATTATTATTGTAATAGCGTTCTAATCTAAATGAGGTGTAAGTGGCCTGCGTGGTGTGAAAGCGCCGGAGCGCCCGCTCCGACATCTAGCGGTCACCAAATGATATAACTCCTTTATTGAATTCATTCACCCACTTAAACCTATTTGACAATAATAGATTTTATAACTGTTTACTTTTATTTGTGCTACTATTTATTGACTCTGCTAATTACCTGAGTGACAAATAAAATAAGATTATTCCAACAATTTTCGTACATTCCACCGACCAGTCGAATTGCAAATGTGATAGTCTATTGCCATAATTATTATAATTACTAGACTAGTGAATTGTGATTTTTTTTTAATTTAGAGTAGCTATAAAGACATCAGACATGGTAATCTTATTTTATATTAAACTAGCTGTTGCTCACGATTTCGTCCGAATGAAACTAAATAATAATTTAAAAAATGTTACTCACTGATAATGTAGCTTTTAATTGTAAAGAAAATTCCGAAAGGGCCCTGTTTTTGAGTTATTTAAATACATACACAAATACTTCATCTTTATAATATTAGTATAGGTTATACTTAATTAAAAGAAGCAAAAAGCTCTCTCTCTGATGTCATAAACTGTCAGCAAATATGACATGCCTGTATGATTGGATAATTGGCTACCAGATAGCCACAGTTATATAAAATGTTTATTGAAAGTTGTAGATAGATATTATGATTATTTGAAATTATTTGTGTATGTCAGAAGTTTTGACAAGTTTATTTTGATGACTAGATTTTTACACTTGAGTAATAACCAATATAATTGACAAGTCCCATTGATTATATTTATAGTATTTGAAATCAAAATAAACTGAATTAAGTTACATCAAATTTCATAAAAAGAAGTTAAGTTAGTTATTAACTAAGAAGTAAGTAAATCATTTAATTCTCAACAATATTTTTGTTTTAACTTAAAAGATTTTAATCATAGCTCTGACTTAACAAATCAACATAACCATAGCAACCTATTCTATATAACAATCAAAGAGTATCAAAAATCGTAAAATCTGTCATAAATTAAAAAGCTTATTATCAAAGAACATTCCACGTAACAATATTGTCTATTAGTCTATGCCAGTCAGTTAAACTCTTGATCAGGCAATTATCTACATGTCTTGCTTTGACCCTTGCTATATAACATTTTCTTTCTAATTTCATTTGTGCATTTATCTGTTTATATAGTAACATTATGAGTATTATACATATCAGCGGAAAATATAAAGATATGTGTGAAGTGAATCAATCTTGCTCGGCCTGATGGTACTATAACTTAGTCATCCCTTACTAACATAACTGCTGAGCTCTTCGGAGGTGACATATATGAGCTCACGACATGACAAAGTAAAGAAAACTTCACATAACAGTGACAACATAAAGAATTGAACTTTAGTTAAAACAGCTTAAAATTACACTATATTCATTATTTTTTCAGTTGTTAGTTGCTAGATTGAATAAATCTTTGTAACATTTTTAACAGAAGTTAGGAAAAGGCTATAAATTAGTGAGGAAAGCAAGTTCACACTGTAAATGTGTAAACTAACTAATAAATGACAGTCTAGTAATAATAGTTTTTGATTCTATAATTCAATTCAATATTTACTGTACTATTTGCCCTACTTTTTTAATTCTGGCTATAATCTACATAAATCTTTATTTAATACATATGTTTTACATGATTTAATTGGCTATAATTATCATTAAATTAGAAAAATGTTAAGATTACAACATTTTTGTGACATGTTTAACTATCTAAACTTTCTAACTCTGTTTATAGTAAATAGAATATAATTTAATTAGGTCACAAATGGATAATTTTAAATAATCTTTGTTTCAAACACAATATATTGCTATTGTAAGATATTATTTATGTTCACACTATAAGATATACTCATGATATATGTATTGTTCATTATACTTTCACTATACAAATGTCTGAATCATATTTCCTCTGACAATTTCTGTTATCTCACAGTTGAATCCATATTAAAGAATATTATATTATATACCATATAAAATATTATTATTACAAATCATACATGTATGACATAGAAGCCCTATGTATTTAATGTTTTTTTATCTTCAACACATACCAAACGTAATGTAAATATTTTATCAAGTTCCTGCAAAGAACGATACCTGAAATTGTTTATCTAATCAAATATTTATTTGCAATTGAAACGCATGTGTAGTTAATAAGAACACGTAAAGGAAAAGAAATCGCACAGGAACCGCTCACTAGCAAAGATTGCATAAAAACAGACTGATTACTCACGGCTCGGCCTCTATTGACTGCAGGCGGGCGACATAGTTTGAGGGGATGTAGCCTTCTTGTTTAGTTTTCTTGCTTCTAGCCAGCCACCAATCTCCCTGAGTATCATTGAGTATTTCCAAGTGTTCACCCTTTCTAAAGCTGAGATCCTCATCGGTTCTAGCGTCATAATCATACAGGGCCACGAATATTCGAGTGGGAGGGATCTCGCTCGTATCAGGCCCTTGATTTACAGTAGATCTTATTGGATCCGGAGGCGGAATAGGCACTGGAGTGTGGAGTGTTCTTGGATCTTCTTCATGTGGATTGGTTCTTTCATTTTTACTCTTAGAATCCTTTTCTCCTGAGCTACTAAAACAGTTCCCCATTTTCTCTTTACAAGGTGAAACAAGTATCACTTGTTTGGCGTCAAATCACACACTCATATAAATTCAAACAACCGTTTAGGATTGGTATGTCTATAAACATTTTATAATGTCACTAAAAAGTCAATAAAAGTAAATGGAAAACATATTTTATAGTAAACAAAGAAAATAAAATCCCGATAGGACATTACCACCAGAAGCCATTTTGAAATATCATAGACATAATAATAGACAAGATCACTTTGCAGCTGTCTTCATGTCATTTCTTTCCAACCTAAGGCATTTAACTAAACTTTTATTAAGACTGCTTCTTTTGGTTGTTCTTTACAAACCAATAATATTGTCGAAATAATTAATTAATTTAAAACTGCTCTTTCTTAATAAAAACACCTAATAAGTTCGTAAGCATGGCAATACCATAGCACGGCCTAGCAGCCATCCTTTGACTATAGAGAAACGGACTAGGCCAAAGGGTTAATGATTTCTCTTAGAGATAACTAGATCTAGGCCAAGAATAGCACCCTTGTATTAATAAATTCTAAATAATCTTGCTTTTGCTATAATATTTATGTAGGTTATAAAGTTATCAAAGAGGTTAAACAGATAATTAGAGAAAAGCGCCATCTAGATAAAATTGTTTAATTCAACGATGTTTTCTCAAAAAAGGCAGCTTTTAGTTATTACATTCATTGATAGATGGCGCTTTACAGGGACAGATTGTTTAAGTCTTTTTTTATTAATTCCTGCTAAAAATTTGCAATCCATATGCATATGTGTATTAAAAAAAATGTTCAACTCGAGTTTAAATCATTCATCGTCGCAGCAAAGTAAGTCATAACGATTCTTATCGAAGAGACTTCGAATACCTGCAATGAGCAGTTTTAATAAATTTATTGATGGTTCATGTAATACCTGTATGTCATAGATATGTAAATGATTTAGATGTATCATATAAAACTGACGATCCCGCTTCAAATTGTTAATCCCCGTCGGCTTAAATAAATATTATTTATACGTCGAGCAAATGTAAACATGAACTTTAAAGCGTAAGTGACAATGTACGGCATTAAGTTGTTATCTGTTCGCACCAGGTAAGTAAACATTTGAACAACTTAATATTTATTTGGAGCTAGACTACCACCAGTTAATTTTTAATTTTTTTCTGAAAAGTAGGATGGGAAGAAGGTGGTTAAGTATTAGTTAACGAGTTTATTAATATTGTTTTCGGCTTTTTTTACTGTAAATCACCTCATATTTAATTGCTGTATAAAAATTACTTTCGTCGAATTGTTCAATTGCCTGTTTTCTGATTTTCTGCGACGGCACTGCCTTAAGTATTTGTTAATTAATTTCTTCATTATAATATGTTTCATCTCTGTGTACGTATTTAGTAAACAAAGGATTCGGGTACGAACTATTTGCACGGGCGACTTCATTTCATGTAATTAAACGGTATATTGAAGTTTAAAGAGGATAGCTCGAAAACTATTTGTTATTCCGTTTTTTTTGGGATAGATGAGAAATTGCGATGAATAAGCCGTAAGTAATTATCTCGAGGATAAATGTGGTTCGAGATTGGGGAGTAATTAATGTTTACTCAGTACGTCAAAAACTCATGAAGCAAAGCTTTCTGATAACATTTATGGGAATAAGTTATATTCAATTTCAGAACCAATACACCCGATTTGACGTATGTAAATCAGCTCGTAACCAGTTTAGCAGATCAGATCACATAGTGTTGAATCTTTGAGCTGCGGCTCAACAATGAAAATAGCAGATCACAGCTTAACGCTGTGGTCTATAACAACGGGACCCGCCGAGTCGCCTACTGTCCCAGTGACGCAAATATCTGTGTAGGATGTGACCTGATATGCGAGCCAGTTCACTGATCTGTTTCACCCATGCGAATCTTGTTGGTCTGCGGATCATCGGGTTTAGTTGAGTTACCCATAGGTAAAGGTTAAGGCTGCTGCTGGCTGCTGGCTTCTGTTTACAATGGACCTGATTTACGTATATTCAAGTCTTTATGTCAGTGATTCCCAACCTTTTTTTTGTTGCGGCACATATTTATCGACTTCAAAATTTGGCGGCACACAAAGGCATTTCAAGCGAGACGGGTTCTAATAAATACCAAAGTAGAACCGGAGGTTTCTTTGCGTTATTCTCAGTTCTGTTACGCAGTCAAAGAGAATGTCGTAAATGCATTAATATTCAAATTGATAAACTATTTCTGATACGTGAAGTCATTAATTATGTAAAGCGTCTCCTATATACTGTTGTAATAATGACATATACTGTCATTACCCCGTTTCCGGCATATCAGCATATAAAACATTGTGATCAGTATAATAAAGCGATAATGTGAGTACTGAAAACAAGGAATATATGAATTTATCCGGTTATATTGAGTCGGAACGGACATATATATTGAATTATTTATTTATTCAAGGCGACAACACCTTGTTAATTAAAAATCTGGAAGTTCATTTAAGTAAATGCATGTTGCATGTTACTTTTTTAAAATAATACGTAAAACTATATTCACGTTTTATTCCTGAGTAATAAAACTGATCAATACAGATATTAAGAACTAGCTGTTCCTATGCGGCTTCATCCGCGTGAAATTATAAAAACTTTATTTCATTGTTTACCTACGTTTGTCAAATTATCAATTGCAAATGTCAAAATGACATGACCTGATGACAAACCATGGCAATCTTGCTTCCTTGATGTTGGCAGCAACTTATGGTCTCTTTCCCACATTAGGGTTTTTATCCAAAATATTTACCCCTTAAGTTTAATGGCGTGAAAATATACAGCCTGAAGCGTGACGTAAGTGTAGGGCATTTAAGGAATAAACATTAGGAATATTCAAATATAGAAATGAGTCGAGCAAGACGGAATCTAACTAACATATTTTGTGATTGATAGATCGTAGTCCGAAAATCCCTTTGGAAATATTAATAACGATTACATCATAAACGTCTCTCACTTCAAAGGATTTATATGTTTTATCCCGGGATGATGTCTTGACATTCTCTTGATTTACGATCAGTTTTTTTTCAGGATAAGGGATATCGGACGAGTAAAATCTACCTCGGAGCGTGATAACGCTAAAAAAATGTTTGAATAATTTAAATGAAATAATGTGGATATTGTCCTAGCATTTTTTCCAAATGTATATTAATATTTAATACTAGCTCTCACCCGCGACTACGTCCACGTCAAAAAACAAAAGTGAGTAGCCTATGTGTTCTTCCAGATTATCCTCTACATCTATACCGAATTCCATCAAAATCCGTTCAGCCGTTTAGGCTACAAACTCTAACAAACATCCATCTATCCATCTAGACTTTCGCATTTATAATATTAGTATGATTATTAAACTTGGCCTAGTTGAGCCTATTAATATTGCATATAGTGCATGTATTGCATAGGTTTAACCTGATGATAAATATCGATTAATTAAGTTTCAATTTTAACAGAAACAGTGTACCGTTCATATTGAAGTGTTGTCGAACGCTAAAGGTAATCAGGCGGCACGTTATTACGCTCACCACAATAGCACTTGCAGAGTTGAATTTAATTTAGTCAATTCCTGTGGCTCCATTGAACTGTATAATGGGAATAGTTACGAAATGTTAAGTTGAATGAAATGAAACGTTTATGAAATGTGTTAGGATCGAGCTAAATGAATGTAAGTGGTCTCTGCCTACTCTTATTACGGGATTGAGTTATGTTGTTGCTGGTTATGTGAAACGCATAAAAATGAAGGCGTTTATATTCTTATATGGGTTTATTGCATTCATTAACGTACCACACGAAAGTTTCCAAGTTAAGCATTATTTAAGAAGACAAACAAAGCTTAAACTGTTTACAAGGAGGTACTAATTAACATACAACAATGTTTGCGTAAACAACATTGTTTTATTATGAAAACATGATGAATAATATTGTTCTTAAGTGTGTTTTCTCTTAACATAAAGTGTTTTACAAGTTTTTGCACAAACGAAAAAGATTGACCTTTTAATCTTTTGTAATTAATAATTAATTGACCTATAGTTTCCCTACGTGGTCAATAAACGTGAAGCTATAATTGTTATTAATTTTTTTTATTCCCTCCCTTACTCTGCGATATTCATAATTATTGCGTTCAGATTATTAAATATCCCGAGTTTTTGGAATATTTTTCAAGTCAAATTCAATTTCGCAGTATTTTGTCGTGTATTATATCGTAGTATTTCTTATATTGCAGGATGCAATTTATGTATTTTCTTCTCGACTGATATTGGATTCGATTCAGAGTCCAAAAGGCCAAAATGAAACTTTAAGATGATGAATGATGATTCTCCATGACGTAATCTCTCAATAGCACTCCTTGCTATCCGAGAGTGTGATCGAAGATGACTGGAAAATCTGAACTTAGTTTTGAAGATTCGGTTGTACGGCGCATAGTACAACCAGCATGAGGAATTGTATGTTGTTGTAGGAAGGCTTAGGTCGAGACATACCAACCCAACAATAAAATAAATTGTGAATTACAATAATTAAAATAAAACGCGTAGCCCTTTTAACTCAATCGAGCAATAAATTAAATAAAGTAAATAATACAGAAGCTGTATTAATTTTATTTCACAGACATTGATTGTAATCATTACGCTCACAATTTCGTATGAATTGTCGCTCGAACGTGGCAGATAAAATATGTTTAAAATTTTAACCATGTGTCGATATTTTCGTCGTTTACGATCGACGGTTACCCAATAGTATAGTACTCAAATCCCCTTTTTCATTCCTCCTCATATTTCTAAGGTTTAATAAAAATTTTACTGTAATTTTCTGGACTCTGTACCTTTTAAATTATTTATTCTACTGTAAATGTTCGGCCAAGTTACAACTGTTATAAATATTTAATTTAATTTAAAGTTAGTAAGCTCAATGCTGAAACTTATAATTCTAAAATACATATAAAGAAAGACAACTTTATGACTTTATTCATATGAAACATGTAAATGTACTTACTCATAATCCACATTTAGCGTCTACGATTTATGCCGGATCGTTTCAAAGATTTAGTAGCTGTTAAAACAATTTTTGGGTGAATTTATGAAGCAATTAAGTCAAGTAATATTTAGTCTCCTCGTTTTAACGACTACTTTGTGAGTATATTACACATGTACGCTGAGGATCTATCACTAAATATTTCACTTCAAAATATTTCAGTAGAATAAAGGAGCTAAAGAGCACTTTGTAATCGAACGCCAACAGAATGATGCCTCAGTCGAGTCAAGGTTCTTTTTATTTTATATCCAAAGTCACCGCTAAGTTAGGGTTTGGTCGGAAAACACCCAGGGCGCTGGACAAGAAGAGGTGGCGAAATCAGCTAATTGCACAAATCAACAAGACTGTCAAACTCACCTCAAAGCATGGTAAAAAGAGAGCGCTGTAGCAATCTCACCCAGATAGTAGCGAAAACCGTTACTGTTTATATTTCTTACATTTTAGATGCTTTTATCTAGTGTTGAAATAAACAAAAATAAATTTGGTTTGAGTATGCAGAAGGCGTTATCTCTTAGGTTACATGATTATTTTCTTTGTTCGGGACGGAAAAGGAAGGATTATTTTGTAGTAACTCGGTTAGCGACATTTAAGAATTGGTTATGAATAAAACATGCATTTAGTTATCTTTCGATAACGAGCACTAATTTGCGTAAAACACGAACGTTTGTTTGCATACGCACAGACTTTTTATCTCAGAACAAATAATACATAGCAAATAAGACGTATTGTCTGGTCCCATTTATCTTTATGTATTTTAAGTTTTATTTTATTCAAACGAATCAATTATGAATTAACTGAAAAACTTGTAAACTAGACGAATGTGACGTTCTGGGAAAAAATACCTATTAAATGAAACCTGACTTTTCAAAACTTCAACGATTATCGTTGAAGTTTTGGAGGTCCTAATTCGGTGACAATCTTTAACACCGAACCTTGCAGACGTTAACCGAGTTAATAAAGATAGAAATATGATTTCTTTATTACTTAAGTATTTTTATATCGTTCCCTACTCCTTTCCTTTCGCCGAGTGCTCGCGATGTTCCTACATTATGAATTTTAGACAACAATGTCAGCAATCCACTTTCATCTATTACTATTATTTCTATAAGAGACTATAGAAATATTGTTCATTTCTTAAAGCTTTCAGAGAATATCTTTTCAAGAGTGCTTATAATTTCTCGATGCAATTTAATTGCAGTACTAGCAACATATTTAATTAACGTCTCATATATATCTTTACTAATATTATATAGAGGAAGGATTTGTATTTTTGTATGTATTGTATGTAAAAACTACTGGGCCGATTTTAAAAATTCTTTCACCGTTAGAAAGGTAATCTATCTGTGAGTAACATATATATTTTTATATTGTTTAATTTCACGCGGACGAAGTCGCGAGCTACAGCTAGTATTTAAATATGTTGATCTTCATATTTCATGTAATGCATTAATTGCTTTTGTGTCTTTTTTAGTCTATAAATGAGCCGACCTTTCGTTGTGTTAAAGGACAATCGGGAAGCATTCGTAATTTTTAAAATAGCCAAAAAAATATTTTTCTATGCTGTTTCGGCGCAATAGCAAGTATACAGCAGGGTTGATATAAAAGTTTGAAATAGAAAAAGTTGATTATTCAGTAGGTTTATTATGAAAGTATTTAAATCGCATCGTATCACAGTGTGAGCACGAAGCTGCGGCCGCGGCCAGGCGGCCAGTGCGGCGAAGTCTGTCGTATGAAACGCCGTTTTCTACGACTAGCAAGGTTATCGGAAAGTTTGTGATTGAGTGAAATTGTTACGCTTTTCCTCGAACTACAAGAGTCCGTGTTAATCTATTAATAAACGTCACACGATCGATGGATTATATTGTAAGTAGTTAATCATTATTTTTCCTTTAGTGCTTTGTTTTTAAAAAGCTAAATTCGTTTTCTTAAAAGCCGAAGTGTTACGATTGTATTCTTACTTATTTAAAGAATCTCATCTTATTTATTCTTTTCAGTTAATCTATTTTTCATTAATAAATCCAAATCAACAATACCTAGAGGAAGCGACTGTTTATTTAAACTGCAAATCTAGTGAACTGGTTTTAATAAATCTTTCACTATGATATAAAATCAACGTTATCCAGAATTAACATAGCTTAGGTCGTTTAGTATCGTTCAACATTCGTCGATAAAGACTGACGGACAACTAATTATTGAGAACTAGCTGTTGCTCGCGACTTCGCCCGCGTGAAATAAATATAGGGTATGCTACTCACAGATAAATTACCTTTATAACGGTGAAAGAATTTTTAAAATCGGCCCAGTGGTTTTTGAGTTATTTCAATACATACAAAAATACAAATCTTTCCTCTTTATAATATTAGTATAGTACATATATAGATATAGATATAGGTAATTTGTTAACCTTTGTGCTTGTATATAAGCGACAGGCTTTGTATCTTTGTCATTCGGAGTTATAAGAAAAATGTATTTAATGAAAAATACAAAACTATACATTTATAATATAATTATATGATTTGTTGGGAGTCCACACTTCCCTACGGTGCTTTAATTATTATTATCATCAAAGTCCTCTACCTTGCGTGGTCAGAGTATTTATGTAATTTTCGGTAGATAAGTCTCTGATTATAGACATGAGCGTCGCCAGGGGGGAGCAAGAGGGGCAGCTGAAAAAATATAAATATATAAGTAACCATCAGCAAATCTATCTCGGGCAAAGCCTTGGCAGGTTTCTTAACAAAAAAATGTAAGATAAAACATTGAGAAGGCTGTGTATTCAAGTTTTATTAATGTCTTTGACGTTTACAAACAATGGAGGCTAATTAGCTAACCTAGTCAAGTTGTAAAAATAAAGCTATACGAAGCTTGTTTACTTACTTGCCGCGCCTAGTTTTTTGTGTGTTCATTTATTAATTTGCTAATGTTCCTTACAATCTATTAGCAATCCGCAAAATGTCCCTTTTCTGGACCTTGATCAAAATTAATTAGTATTTATAATCTTACTTCTTACTAATATTATAAATGCGAAAGTTTGGATGGATGGATAGATGGATGGATGGATGGATGTTTGGTAGAGTTTGTAGCCTAAACGGGTGAACGGATTACGATGAAATTTGGTATAGATGTAGAGGATAGTCTGGAAGAACACATAGGCTACTCACTTTTGTTTTTTTAATTCCACGCGGACGGAATCGCGGGCGAAAGCTAGTATATAATAATTTATTTGATCAAGGCCCAGAAAGCATTTAAAGTCCTAACCTTTCTGAGGGTAGTTTTACCACGATTCATTAGCCGATTTCCGCTTCCGCATATCATATCACCATCATCAGCTCGCTAAATAACTCCACTAAGGAGCTCGAAGCCCACCAGTGTGACAGGGGACTTGTCACGAATATTAAGAACGTTATCAATAAACTTGTATTACATTCCTGCAGCACTATCAGGCGTTAAGTACACCAACAAATCTCAAACAAAATTGATGACACGAATACGTTCTCTCATCTGCTACGCAAACGTTCGTGATAGACCCTCATGTCGGGATTCAACAGTCAGTTACAGGTCGGGGCAGAGAAAGCTTTGACGAAGTAGTAGTAGAAAGTATATTATAATCAGACGCTGATATACGCTTAGATTAAATTGCGTAAATCTAGATGTACACAATCAAAGGTGTTCTCGCATTGATGTATTACATACATATTGCAACTAATAAAGATAAAAATCTTTGTTCATTATATTCAGGCTATTTTTTTTTATAAATAAAACAGCGCTTGACCAAGATTCCACCAGACATAGAAGCTTGAATCAAATGACTGCCTACTTTTTTATTTGGAAATTACTCTTAATTGTATATTCACTTAAGTAAATATAAAATTAAACCACGCAAGTAATAATTTATTATACCCTCTTTTTAAATCAGTAGACATTTTCGCAAATTTATTAGTCTGTTATCAATGCAAACAAAAGATAATGAGTATTTGCTAGAAACATTTTGTCAATACATTCGTTTATAACGTGCCCGAAAGATGAGCATTCGAGAAATTATAAGCCATTTTTAGAATTTATGGCGAACTGACTGGTTGCTACGGCAGAAGTGTGGCTAAAAATAAGGTAAAATAAACATCTTTACAAGAGAAATGAGCAATTTTTTCTGAACGTATTCTAGCAAGTTCACCACACGTTAATGTGGTTTATGAAACAACTAGCTTTTGCCCGCGACTACGTCCGCATGGAATAAAAAAACAAAAGTAAGTACTCTATGTGTTCTTCTAGATTATCCTCTACATCTATGCCAAATTTCATCAAGACCAGTTCAGCAGTTTAGGCTACAAACATCCATACATACATCTCAACTATCGCATTTGAAATATTAGTAAGATGTGTTCGGTACAGATCGTACGGGTTCGCCGGACCCGTTTTGTACGGCACACAATGAATCGTGCGAATCGCGCTATACATTCAACTAAGATATTTCAATATGTATGTACTCGTATTTCCAAACGATAGGTTGCGTTCGCTTTACTTAATAAAAATTGTTAATCTTGAAAAACTTATTTGCAACAGTGGTTAAACCCTTTCCGCTCCAAAAAGACCGATTAGAAAGGATATTGGTAGATGTATGACCGTGTAGGTCACGAGATTTACAGATAACACGACTAAAAAGAAAAGTGCAAACACAAATACTCATTGGAAAGTACACAAGTCCCCTCCTCACGTACACACATTTGAACAGTCTTAGCCGTAGTTAATCTATTCTCAGATCGCTTAAATTAACGCTACGTTTTAGGATTTCTTATTTCAGCTTGGCTCGGACTGCGTAAGGGATTATCGCAACGGAAACTTTGAATTATTTATATCTTCAGATTGCTGTATAATGTTTGCATTGATTTTATTTGAAAGTCTTTTGGGGAGATCGTATACTGGGTAATCTACCAGAGTTATATAATGAAGTTTAAGTATGTTTTGTGAAATTAAATTTTGCGCGATTTGTTAAAGAACACGTCAGTCATTACATATAAAAAATGATCTTACTTCTTATGTTAGTTCTTTCTAATATTATAAATGCGAATGTTTAGAAGTCAACCAACCCGCACTTGGCCAGCGTGGTTGACTATGGCCTAATCACCCTAACTTTAGGGTAGGCTCCGAGCCCCTCGGTAGGGACATATAGTGAGCTGGTGATGATGATGATGATGAATGTTTAGATGGATGGATGTTTGTTAGAGTTTGTAACCTATACGGCTTAACAGATCTCGATGAAATTTGGCATAGATGTAGAGTATAGTCTGGAAAAACACATAGGCTACTCACTTTTGTTTTATGTTTAATTCCACGCGGACGGAGTCGCGGGCGAAAGCTAGTATCTAATAACATCACTGAACATATTTGAATGACATTTTAATGGGGTGCTTATAGTCAGAGAATGTTTGTGCCCTAATAATGATTTAATATTTTTCTGCTGGAATTACCTATACAAAGCATGCTTTAAGCTACTTAGTCACAAATATCGTTTTGGAAATCTGTGCAAAGTAGCCAGTCTCTGGTTCTATGTTTAATGATATCATTGCTCAGGTGCAACAGTTCATTGTAATTGTTCAATAATCACTTTTGCTTACGGAACACGTTGACAATAGAGCGTGAGACAATCCCAGCAGTGTTCTGTGCACTTATTATCACTGCAGTATTCATAACATTATTGTATTCGAAGCCACTTGTACGGCAGCATTGTACTGAAAGCATATGCCACATTACGTAATGCACAGAAATTCCATATACTATTATTATATTAATGATTTCCCAAATGTTTTTAGCACTAAATGTGTTTTAATAATAATAAATGATAGTAGAAACTAAACATTTAAAGTTTTCATGTGTGGACGCCCTATACCCCACTTTGGGGACATAGGACAACAAGAGAGGGAGAGAGAGAGAGAGAGAGACGTGTGACTATTAACGTCTATTTTAAGGTAGTGTTAATTATTAATCGAGCGGTTCTGCTTACACTAAAGCTATGTTTAATTTAAGGCTTAAGCAGGCTTAGTGGAAAGTTGTAATTATATTGATAAAATCCTTTCAAGCCTTTACAATGAGCTTAAAGTTTCCCTTAAGTACTGTCCAAGCACCAGTTAAGTATTTAATATCGTATAAAATTTAATTAATTTTACCGCAAAAATTTTATCATTTATCCATAAACCATCAACAGAATGATTTTCTCGCTTAGTTTTATCAAGAAAACCTTGTTTGATACTTGAAAAATTTTCAATAACGAATTACAAGTAATTCAAAATATAATAATAACTTACATTTTTCCGCCGATCTATTTAAAAAGTTAATGAAATGCGTAAAAAATGTTACATTAAGAAATAAACAAAATAGTGACTATTTGTAATTTATTCGTTTTTTACTTTTATATTGTCTAATAGTCTGACAAAGTTTAATAAAGCTGTGGCAGCCATTTTGAAACAGCGACTTCCGGTTAAAACTCTTCTAGGTTATTTAATAAACCAACTCGACTATAATGTGTCAACTAATATTTCAACACGGTCTTTTCTTTAAAAAAAATTGCACCAATTTCTCACTTAAGAATAATGAGAGAGGAAACACTTTTTGAAATACTTTATTTTAGATATAAAAGAAACTCCTTGAAGAAGACAAAATCATTATTAACTCAAAACTTTTTTAATTTTCAACTTAAAAATGACATTTTAAGCAGTGACTTTTTGTTGGCTTTTATCCGGGTGTACTGGTCACTCTTCTACCATTTCATAACAGAAAAAATTGAATAAATCATTTTTTTTTAAAGAATACAAAACATTCTCATAGAAATATCTTTTAAATATTTAGGTTACCTCAAACATAAATTCTAGTTAGATAATATAGAGTTGCCATCCGTAATACGAGTATATTACAAAAATATATCAATTAAATGGAGAATAACTATGTATTCTAATAAAAACGTTAGGAATAAGAGAGTATCGCCAGTAATAGAATAGAGCCGGTCAGTACGACAATATCTTTCGGA
>LD688973.1:1901797-1916527 GCA_003118335.3 Papilio memnon | reverse complement strand
ATTTCTATATATTTTACTTCCAAGAAACAAGAGGGCTTAATGAGGGAGTGGGTGTACTGTAGGCGTATCGATTTTCATCCAAAAACTCGTGGTACTAAAAACAAAAATAACTATGGATAGTTAGTAAAAGTTAATTGAAATGTAAAGACTTTATTAAAATCACTAACACCATAAAAATATACATAAAGACATTGTTGTTTCGATTAAGATTGGATACAATAACAGTTTGGCGGAGCGTACTCATTATATGCAAAGCAGGATAAGTTGGCGTCCCAGTGTCAGCGGCGTGGCTAATATAACTCTCAGTATGCCGTCAACGTCACCGACCTGACGCCATCAGAAGGGTTCCTCTTTAACTCACGATTCCTTTACACGCGTGATCACGAACTATCGCTTTGAAATCATTTAAATCGTACATTCGTCTTCGAGTCGTTTATACTTAGTTACTTATATATGGTGTAGATTTATTACAAGAAATTGACACTAAGCGACTCCCATGAAGAACACTTATATACTCTGAGTGTGTAAGAGTTGTAAGTGAAGATTGTGAGTTATTTTGGTAAACCAACCTTTGTGATATAAATATAGAAGAAATTGTCTAACGCGTAAGCGCATTAGCTTTTAGTAATAACTGGTACCAATAGCTGTCTACAACACGTCGGAACAGAGAAATTAATGGCAGGGAGGCGTAAAAAAAATATCACTACACATATCTGCAATTTTATATGGAATTCAATGTTTTATTCATTGTTCGGTCCTCTGTCTCGGTCTCTCTTAGGGATAGAACAGA
Organism: Papilio memnon; assembly: GCA_003118335.3. Lineage (NCBI taxonomy): Eukaryota > Metazoa > Arthropoda > Insecta > Lepidoptera > Papilionidae > Papilio > Papilio memnon. Next base: position 1,915,737 of record LD688973.1, on the reverse strand, counting down.
GAAATCTATAAATTATTTATTACTTTGCAGTTCTATATTATTTTATGTTTTTTATTAGCTGTAGCCCGCTACACCATTCGCGTGGAATTATAAAAAAACAATAGCAAGTAGCCTATGTGTTATTCCAGAGTGTGTTGTACAATTGTGCAAAATTTCATCGAGATCCGTTCAGCAGTTTAGGCTACAAACTCTAACAAAAATCTATCTATCCATACATCCATCTAAACTTTCGTGTTTATAGCAGTTACGTAACTTTTTAATAGAAAAAGTTTTTTTTGTAATCGGCCCAGTAGTTTTTTAGTTATTTCAACACGTATAACTCACATATGTATAAATTTAATTTTGTTCTTAATTATAAAATAAAAGTTCTTCAAAATATAATAATTGTTTGTCTTAGTAGATAATAATGTTTTTTTTTGGTTTTGTTTTATATGTTTTATTATTGGTCTGTGGGGCGGTGGCCTGGTGATCCATCACATAGGGGTCACCCTAGTTTGGACACCAGTCCCCTGCCCAATGGGGAAAATTAATAAAGTTATTTTAATTTTTTTTAATTTAATTTAATTAGAAGTAAGAAGTAAGATTAGATTTAACATGCATTTATTATGCCATTTAATTCTAATATAATTAAATAAACAATTTCGCATACGATTGTCGATCGTCGTAATCTACCGAAAATTATGTTTATTGTCACCGTACACTGTATAAAAATACATTTAGAAATTATTTGGTGGACTTGAAATCGAATAATATTTCCTGATTCCCAACTGAAGAGAAGAAATCTTCATTATTATCAAAAATGTCCATCAGAATTACGCAATATCTATGGGCAATATAACCAAATTCTAATGCCAATAATTTGTAGATGCATCTATATGCATGATATATCAGCGGGATGCAAATTAACATAATTATGAGTGATGTTATACATACTCAATAGAGTGTTGCTGCTTTTTAATAGACAAATAAATTGAAGGCAGTTTTAATATTCTTTTTATGCTTGTATAGAGAAAACAACTAAGCATGGAGCCGACGTCGTACTAATAAATTCTACCTCTTTTGTTCTAAATATAATGATCACACATTGATTTCATATTGACACTTTACTAAATCGAAACGTCTTTATGAATGCATACTGTATTAAAAATTTAAACTTACACAAAACAAGTTTATAAGCAAGTAAGTATTCTCTTTTAAAATCAAAGTTTTTTTCTTTGTTTTAAATTCCGTTTTATTTATTCTTTTGTTTAAGAAATAATCTTTATGGCGTTATATTCAAACAGTTGAACAACTTTTTTGTATTTGCTTGTCGTTTGAACACAATTAACAGGATAAATTTTAAAAGAAACAAACTCTTTCATCTCAACTCGTAAACTCGGAATGAACTTTTTAATTGATAAAGTTTGACTTATCATTTACTTACGCTGTTACAAGACAGTCTAATGACCGATTCAATGGCTGAATAATTCTAATTTCGAAATTAATAGATTTTTAATATACGTGATATGATTATGAAGTAAATTTATTTTTATAGGAAAATAGCTTATATCAGTAATCACTAGGAACTCTAAAAATGTATAAATGTCGAGATACGCTAACGTTACAAAATAACTCTGTTAACATTTTTCCGCTCGAAAACGTTATAGTCCTAAAGTTAAGACAATTTGAACGAAAAATTTATAATAAAATATCCTCGCTCTTCGAATTTAACGAAATGAACGAATTTATCGTGGGTTTTGCTGCCGATATTTTGATACAGAAACGTATTGTTATTCTTTCTTTAAAATAATACTGAGATAGCAAAGCTAAAAACCTTGATGTTCCGTAAGTGAACCGACCGTACATTCGACCTTATACTCCTTAATGGATATGCTTAGGTGCTTTTGAATCTGTCTACGAGTACTTCATATGCATAATGCTATTAAACTCATCACAAACTGTCTCCGTCTATTCCGTCCAGTTATGACGTAATTACAAAGTATGAAGTACAGAGCGTCCGTGGCTCAGTGGTTTTAAGCATTTGTCTCGTAATCTACAGGTCTTGAGTTCGAATACAGCCATGTACCAATGAGATTTTTCGATTTTTCGAATTTCATATATGCATAATTTACCCGACGTTCTTATGGTGAAGGAAAACATCGTGATGCAACCTGCACATATCGGAGAAGAAGTTCAAAGATATGTGTGAAGTCAACCAACCCGCAGTGGGCCAGCGTGGTTGACTAAGGCATAGTCACCCTAACTTAGGGTAGGCTCGGAGCTGTGGTGGTGATGATGAAGTACTTAAGATTGTTACATAGATTTAGAAAATCAAAACTTTATTGTTTAAGTTCATTAACATTGACTATTGTCTACATATTATCGTGAATCAATGAAAACGTTTGAATTGGAATATTCAAAGTTGATAGGAAATCGATAATTTTATATAGACAGTGTATTTATGCTTTCTTTTAATTTGCATAGAATACACAATGCGCTAGGGGATATCATAAAACATTGTTTTGCAGTTTTCTATATTATTATTGGCTGGTATAGCTTAGTGTACAATTGCTGTTTCATCCAATCGAAAAGGTATTGTTGGATAAACATTTATGCAATAACTCACTCGTACAATAAGATTCTAATTCAACTTATTTATTTAAATATTACTAGCTGTTCGCGTGTGGCTTCATCCGCTTGAAATTATAAAAACTTTATTTTATTGTTTACATTTGTCAAATTCTCAAATGTCAAAATACCAATGACCAATTATTTATTTTATTTTATTGTTTACATTTGTCAAATTCTCAAATGTCAAAATACCAATTACCTTACTATGGCAATTTTATTTCCTTGATGTTGGCAGCAACTTATGGTCTCTTTCCCAATTAGGGTTTTTATCCAAAATATTTACCACCTAAGTTTAATAGCGTGAAAATATATAGCCTAACGCGTGACGTAAGTGTAGGGCTTTTTGTAAAAAAAAGAATTATTCAAAAATATGCTGTAATTGCTGACATCTTAGGCAACAAAGAAGTGTGTGTTTACGCTTTATTATATTAGAATAGAGTATAGATTAAAACATAGCCTATATTATTCAGGAATAATATAAGATTCTAGCGATGCAAGAATTTTTTGAATCGGTTAATTTTCGATTATTCGTTACAAATATACAAATCGTACCTCTTTCTCAGATATAATTTTGCATAGTAATATTTTGTCATCATTTTTACATTGTTATCATTTTAAATTTACATATTTACGTTCTGCACATAAAAACCGGCGCCACCAAATCGCTCGGTTGATGTACTATGTCCATATATAATTACGGTTGTCAATTCTGCCAGATAACACAAAATATGAATAAATCATACGCGTTTTTTTTTAAACCCGGTCCACTCTCAGTGTTAACTGAACAATAGAATTGTACAGTTAAAAACACCAGTGTGCCAAATTTTAACTGTCAGTTAAACTGTACAGTTTTTAGATACACCCAAACACGTTCGTTTTAACAGTACAGTTCGACTATTCAGTCAAAACCGAAGTTATGAAGCGGGCTTTCCGCATACTTATTTATCAATTTAAACACGGTTAAACATCATTTTCATCATCATCACCAGCTAGCTCACTATACGCCCCCACCGAGGGGCTTGGAGCCTACCCTAAGTTAGTGTGACTAAACCATAGTCAACCACGCTGGCAAAGTGCGGGTTGGTTTACTTCACACATATCTTCGAATTTCTTCGCCGATATGAGGAGGTTGCATCACGATGTTTTCCTTCATCGTAAGAAGGGCGGGTAAATTATGTACTATGAAAATTTGAAAATCACATCGGTACATGGCGGGATTCGAACCCAAGGCCTGTAGATTACAAGTCAAGTGCTGAAACCGCTGAGCCACTGACGCTCTCAAATATCGCTTTACAATTGAATAATTTCTTTATTGCCTAAACGTATAAAAGAATTTACAAATAACAAAGCCTTAAAAGCTTCCGAACTTTTGAGTAAAGTTTTTTGGAATCTTGTTTCTTTACTTTGAAACGAGACCAAAATGCTTTGTTTCTTAATGTTGGCTTTACGAAACTTATGAAAGAGAATTGAGCCGTGCTCTCTTTCAGATCTTATGTTATCAAAGAAATTAATTTCGTAGAACAGAAAATAGATAAGAAACACTAGGTATAATCGTAATTTTCACTAATTTAAAACTTTAAATCCTACAGTCATAAACATTTTATAGCTAACTAAAATTCTGGGAAGAGACACTTTAAACAATAAATATATTTCTATATTTCGCGTCATCGGAGCAATATATCGGAAATCTGGGGAGCTCTAAAATGTATATCTAATCTATAAATTATATTTGGCTCAAGCTAAACTAAGCATTTACTCAGCGTAATCTGTGAGCTACAATTTATAGTTCAATTTCTATGATGTTACAAATACGTCTCTGTAATGCTGCCAAATAACGTAATGGTAGAGCAGTTTGTTGTCAATCATGCCTTACCCTAGAACTCCACTGCAGTGAAACTTGTATTAAAATATATTGTCATCCCTTTCATTCTCTTTGACAAAATAGAGACTACAGAATATATGATAAGTAACAAGGGATAAAGCCAGGGAACAGTGAGACTGCAGTCCAAACCCACAGTGATATCTAAAACCCATATACTTAAAATTGCTGTGACTTTGTTAACGCTATGTAATAAAACTATAGTGAACATAATATAATAGTACTTTTATTTACGGGCATTAATGTCATGAACCCATGTTCCGACTATTTAATTAATGTAAAATTTAAAAGCTTGAGGCGAAACTAGATAATAAGACAATTCAGAAGATAATTAGACACTGCTTTACTAAAAAAAGTTTAATTTAACTTCTGCGGTTAAACTTAGTTTTATTATTACTAAGCTAAAACGAAAAATGTCATTTTTAATCACAAACTGTATTATTTTTTATATTATTAGATTTCGCCCGCAATTTCGTCCACATGGAATTAAAAGAAAACACAAAAGCGAGTAGCCTATGTGTTATTCCGGACTGTGCTCTATTCTATGACAAATTTCATCGATATATGTTCAATCTTTAGGTGGCAAAATCTAACAAACATCCATCCATATAAACTTTCGCATTTATAATATTAGTAAGATGTCTCTATTACGCATTACACCGTATGTTTATAATAGAAACGTAGTTATTGATTATAATCGTATGATTTATAGTTCAAAGGGCATGGCCATAAATAATTTGTAATCAAATAATTAGCGACTGACTGATGATAAACTTAAGACATCAAAGATACATTGTCTGCTATTTAAACAGGGGCTTATTGTCATCGCTACGTCAAAGTTATGTAACATATGACAAATTTGAAAAAAAATCCTAAGCAGCTTACACTGACAAAAATCTTTTATACAATTAGAAAAAAGATGTAATTTGTTGTAATAACTTTTATCGATGTACTTTTAGCCATTTGGCTAGACTTAGAACTTGTCTGAATGTGTAAGTCGTCAGTTTATAATCAGGTTAAGCATATTAAAAATGGACGGCAATTTTATTTTAATAATTAAAAATGATGCCACCATCATGGTAGATGTTAAACAACATACTTCTCGAAGTGCTTATCTACGTCTTATTGGTTAATCATACTTCATACTAGTATTACAAATGCGAAAGTTTAGATGGATGGATGTTTGTAGCCTAAACGAGTGAACGGATTTCGATTAAATTTTGTATAGATGTAGAGGATAGTCTGGAAGAACACATAGGCTACTCATTTTTTTTTTTTAATTCCACGCGGACGGAGTCGCGGGCGAAAGCTAGTTCGATACATTTTTGTTTTTATGATGATTGCACGTAACCATTGTTCTCTATGTATTCCTACCCACTGTACAGATTTAATGCAACATTGGTAAGTGAGTGCGATACGGTAGGAATTATTACCCTAAAAATCTGTAGTTTTAGTTTAGTTATTACGTTTTGGTTCTTTGATATTATACGTCACTGCAACCCGTGTCAGGTTCAACTGGCAATAAACATCGTATGACATTTGTTATAATCATTGGAATAGAAAAGAATAGTTTGAAACGAAGTGTCCAATTGTCCAGTATTTTGTTGACTGCCGCACGGGGAGTCGCGTCTATGTTCGCGACAGTAGTTTAAAAATAAGTTTACTAATACTGATATATGTTCTAGTTCAAATAACTCATTTTATTGTGACATAGTTGAATTTTCAGTACATCTGTACATTGAATAAAAGTTTAAGTAATTGAACATTTGGAACTGTCGAAAGGTACGTTTTTAATATAAAAATATAACATTTTATTGTAAATATTAATAATACTACTATTTATTGGTAAATCATAAGTACCAGTACGTTCGTTTTAATTGATTCCTAGGAGACTTTGATTAAGTTACAGAAGTACGTACTCGTATTAATGTATGTTTAAGTGACAAGCAGTATATACGTAATTATATTCCCTGTTAATTTTATTTTATATTGAAATCGAACTTTACGTTAGTAAAATTTTTATTTTCTTCGGTAGGCGAAGCGAAAATACCATAAAATAAGTAACGTGGTCATCGAAATTGTTTTGTAAGTATTAAGTTGTTTAAAACTTGTAGAATACATAATTGAAATTAAATTGGAAAAAAATGTGACTTGAAAAAAAAATATTTTCTTTACATTAGGAAGAGAGGAATTGATACCGATTTTTCTGTGCGGAAAATCACGTTATTGTGAGAATGTGCGACGATATTGTGCTTGGACTTTGAATCTCATAATCCTGTTATTAAAATAAATAATGTTCTTTTAGAAATGGAGACACGTAGTTATTCGTACTATTTGTCAGGCTTTTGCTTTAGCGATTTCCAAGTGTTTTCTTATTTTACTTTTCGAATAGACTGCGATATAACATATTGTATAAATACAATAGTTTAATGGTAAACAAATATTGGTGCGCGTGAACCATCCATCAAAGAGATTAATAGCTTCGGAATTGATTAATTTTAAATTAGTTACATCGGGCGCTTGAGAACATTTTGCGATTTACTTAATGACTAGCTATGCGCCTCAGCTTCGCTTGGGTAGCAAAGAATATACGTCTCATATCTAGCTTATAGCTAAGAGCGTCGGTGTCTCAGGGGTTTGAGCACTTGCCTTGTAATGTACAGGTCCTGGGTTCGAATCTCGTCATGTACCAATATGATATGATTCTTACGGGGAAGAAAAAAAATCGTGATGAAACCTGCACATATCAGCGAAAAAAATTAAAGATATCTATGAATTCAACCAACCAGCACTTGGCTAGCGTGGTTGTCTATGGCCTAGTCACCCTAAGTTAGGGTAAGCTTGAAATTAATACGCTCTAAGAGGGAGTACTTAATATTTATTGCTCGGCTCTTTCACGAACCGAAGCTTTTAAATATCTTCTTTTGTACATTTCAATTCAGTAATGAATGTGCATTGAATTACACGGGATGGGGTTTTCAGAGTATTTGAATTTATTTTAATGATTCCTTTAAAAGGAGGTAGAGAGATCGTTGAATTAGTATTGAATCTGCGTACCTATCAGTAAAGAGGAGTACCTTTAATAAAATCACATTATTTTATAGAAACTTTATAGTTAAATCAACATCGACATCTTAAGAACAATTCCACTTTTATTTTAGTAAAACTATGTATATTATATTACTTCAGAACAGTGTATTTCCCACGTAACTATTCACTTTACACAACTGACATAAATTACATTGAAATTGACAATATTTTCCTCAAAATTAGGTAAATAAGAATAATACTTATTTATCAGCAAGCGCCTGAGTCAAATACATATTCGTCAAGCGTGGTTTTTACATTAACTCTTTCTGCGTACACAATAGTGACAATGGATTCGGAATTTATTGTTTTTAATGCCTTGTAATTTAATTGTTTCGTCATAGAATTACTTGAGGAATATCTCAATGCGTTAATGTTTTCTATTACATTCTATTAATGATATTAGTAAACTAAAGTGATACGTGGCCATCATCATTGCTCTCCGCTTAAAATATCGTATCTTACTAATATTGTAAATGCGAAAGTTTGGATGGGTGTTTGTTAGAGTTTGCAGCCTATACTGCTGAACGGATCTCGATAAAATTTTACATAGATATAGAGGATAGTCTGGAAGAACACAAGCCTAAGTACTTACTGCCTACTTACTTTTTTTTTTTACGAAAAAGTAAAATTGGTCATAAATGGAAATGAGACCCACAAATATGAACATTTTGACTTTAGAAGGATAAGTTTTCTCAAAGACTTGTATTCTTAAAAGGTGCAAATTTACTGATTAGGTACTGTTACCATTGCTATTTAACACTTAAGTATAACAAAATATTGACTTCGTCTGGATTTAAAATTCCAAATCACGCTTCGATAAATAGCATAGACAAATAATATAAAATGTTTTATATTATTGCTTTTGCCCGCGACTCCGTCCTCGTGAAAAAGTATAGCCTATGTTACTCACAGATAGATTTTCTTTCTAACGGTGAAAGAATTTTTAAAATCGGCCCAGTAGTTTTTGAGCCTATTCATTACTATCAAACAAACAAAGTTTTCCTCTTTATAATATTAGTATAGACAAATACATGTGGTTATTGCTGCTATAATATTTAATAAAATATTTGCAGACGGGTTTTCCTCTGAATAGCTTTATCCACATATTATTAACAAAATTATAAATTAACATTGATTTAAATTTCAATCTATTTTTATCTCCCAATAACTTTGTAGCGTCTTGAGGCCATCTAGCGATAATGCTTTAAATGTGTTCTTGATCTTGTATTATTATGTAAGCATTTTCAAAATAACTAATTCCGAAAGCTGTATCTATCATGTAATACTCGTATGATCTTGTTTATAAGATGTTTGTAAAATTAAATAACATTTATTTAATTTGTAGATAGAAAAAAATTGTTTGTATACTCTGTGGATTTCAGCATATTTATTAGTTTACTAGCTGTTCTCGTGCGGCTTCATCCGCGTGAAATTATAAAACTTTATTTTATTGTTTACATTTGTCAAATTATTAATTACAAATGTCAAAATGACATGATAACAAACCATAACAATCTTGCTTCCTTGATGTTGGCAGCAACTTATGATCTCTTTCCCACATTAGGGATTTTATCCAAAATATTTACCCCCTAAGTTTAATGGCGTGAAAATATATAGCCTAAAGCGTGACGTAAGTGTAGGGCTTTTTATTAAAAAAAAGAATTATTCAAAAATATGCTGTAATTGCTGACATCTTAGGCAACAAAGAACTGTGTGTATACGCTTTATTATATTGGTATAGATTAGTGTTGAAGTTACTGGCAACTAGTAGCGACGCGAGACAAATGAATAATAAGAGTTTAAAAATAGAACGAATATCAGAGATTCGAATTGGTTTTTGACGGAAGTGGTAGTTTTTACATAAAATGTCTTTTTTTCTAAAATATATTTGTAAGAAATAAAGTTTTTACTAGTTTTCATTTCCATTGCCTACATGCGAATACAATTGCAATTACATTAACAATTAGAACTTCATTTAACCGTAGTACATAATCTGAGTTCATAAATACAGTCATTTGTAGGTGTTAAATAGGTTAATGGGTAAGCAGAGGTCCTTGGGTGGGAATCATAAATCTCTCACGCATTTGTGACTCGGCCGTGAGTACGACGAATTAAATTCGCAATACCTTTTGATTACAAAGCGGCGACCTAATTTTAATGGTTGCATCAATTTTATTGCTTTTACACAATTACATTTTGTTTAGCTCAGGTCGACCGTTCGATGTTGACCCAATTTTAATTATTTAATGTCTAACGGCCGTACTGTCATTAAGTTTCTGCATTGATGTTCAATTAAGGACTCTGAGTTCGGCAGTAAATATAATTGTTGTTTAAGGTTTACTAATTCTACTGAGGTATACATTACCTGTCATTATTATTTTCATCTCAAATACCAAGTTATGAAATGTTTGAGAGTCTAGTGTATTTTACTGATTAATGTCAATCGTTTTATCGTTACCTATTTTTATAAAAGAGTTATTTTAACAGTGGAAAAGTTTGTAGCTATGAAATAAACTTTTTTTGCTTTAACATCTTGACCTGATGTTTGTGCATCATTTTAAACTAAAAAAAATATACAGACGAATTGAGTACCTCCTTCTTTTGGGCAGTCAATGTAAAAAATAACAAGACCTCAGTCTGAAATTGACGCAACGTTATAAGTAATTGTTACTCAGAAGACACGACTGCTGTAAAATCAGAACCGTGTTCCGATACTTTTGCGAAAAAATATAAGACAAAAAGAGACTTTTTTGTTTGATATCGAATAAATCTATGTACCAGTCACTACCGCATTTATATACTCTGCAATTGTCAATATTAGGTATTGTATAATTGACTGTATGTTAAATTAAATTAACTGACTGAAAATTTAATTTTAATAAACAAGTGAATTTTGTATACAAAATATCGAAACCACACGAGGTAATTATTAACCATTAGTTAGAATGTTATTGTTTTGTTTTACTTCAAATATTACTGTTTCTAATATTAATAGAAAATTAACGTATTATAAAATGCTATCGATAGAAAAGGTTACAAGCGGATTTGCATAAACGCATAAAGCAGTCCTATGCGTTAAGTAAAATTATGTTTCTTCAAGGAGACTACGTGTTATAATTTGTAGTACACAAAAATATATGCACTGCAATCTTTTGTATTTGTTTTATGTATCTCTAAGAAAACAAACAGCTGAGCCTGCTTATATCTTCGAATACGTAACTTATCCACGTACTTATTTTATGTTACTTTTGTATATAAGATAAAACTTCAAAATAGAATGATAACAAAAAGAATTCGAAGAGAGAAAGTTATAAATTTCATAGATACATTTTTGTTCATCCTGTTCAGAGGAAATGTGCGCATACATTTGACTAAACTATCGCATAACTGTTTAATTGCACATTGATTAATATGGGCTTATATGGAGTTGCACACTACTCGATTTTTAATTGCAACTATACAGTTGAATTGGCTGCGAAACAATCGACAATCGCACAACTGTTGTGCGATAGTTTAATCAAAGGTAAGAACGTCATCAAAAGCATTCATAAACACTTATCCACACTTTTATATTCATTACATCAGTTCTGTTACACATAATAATATCCTATTTCAGACAATACGGACAGCAACTCCTAAACAACGAAAGCTATGGACATGGAAATAATCGTTCAAACAAAGTGATGAAATTGTAACAACGTCAATATGCTGGCTGAGGATGATTCCCGTCACAGATACGACAGCGGCGCTCTCGACGATACATTCAGTCTGTTCGATAATAACCGATTGATGTCTATATTGAAACACGGTAACAACCAGAGTTTAAAGATCAGCGAGCTACTAAGGACTCTAGAGGATTGGAGGAACAGATATAACATAACTGTAATCAAAGAATGCGATCGATCGGACTATTGTTCTGGAGAATTCCGTAACATCATCCTCGGGTACAACGCTATTCATGGTTACGTCAGTTTACTGGTAAGATTTTATGACTATTTCAAGAATATTAGGAACGCGCGCACACCTTTTACTAAACTATCAGACAATCTTTGCGCACACTACTCGGTTTTTATAAGTTGTGCAACCAAACTATTGAATTGTCTGCAAAACAATCGACAAACGCACAACAGTTGTGCGATTGTTTAGTCAAAGGAGTGCGCTCGCTCTATGTTTTAACTAGTGGGCATATGCTTCATGTTTGTGTTCAATATATTTTTTTGATATTCACTGTCTGATTAATGAATATTTGAAATACAACAGTTCGATAATTTATTGACTGTTTCAGATTTGTTTATTCGGTAGTTTAGCGAACGTTTTCAATGTAGCCGTGCTGACGCGGCGGGACCTCGCCGCCGCTCCCATAAATCGACTGCTCAAGTGGCTTGCTGTCGCTGATGTCTTTGTCATGATGGAGTATGTGCCCTTCTCCATTTATAGATATATGGTAAGTAGACTAGGTTATAGCTAACGACCGAACCCAATTATCCATCCTTAATCAGGGATAGAATTCAATGTTATTTGTTCATCTACCTGCACACTTCTCTGGGCGGATAATCCTTAAGACTAAGGGAAATACAAGGCCGCGCCTAGGGCAAGAGATAATTAATCGCGATAACTTTGTAGCAGGTCAGAGACGAGATAATTGTGTTTTTTTTTTACAACTGACATAACCTGTCGTAAACGTAAACCGCGTCTGTTATCATATTTTCTTAAATATTTTATTAATTTACATTGTGTCTTTGTGTTTTGCTAAGCGTGATATGTTTCGTTCATATGTATGTGGGTTTGTATGTTTATCAATTCTATTGACATCCGGTAACCTAAACGGCTGAACCGAATTTGATGAGTCATTTGTCGATTCATGTTATACCCCTTTGAGTAAACAAGGGTCCTTTGGTTTTTGTTTATCATAGAATTAAATAAAACGTAGAATGCATTCAGATATGGTCTCGTGATCTACGCATTATCCAGAACTGGACGAGAGAGTTACATAAGTTGTGTGAGTTGAGTTGTTTATTTTGTTGATTGTATTGCAGTTGTTGCCGCAACAGGAGGAGCGACCGTACGCTTGGGCGGTGTACATGCTCTTCCACATGCACTTCACTCAGCTGTTCCACACTGCCTCAATCCTACTCACATTGTCTCTAGCTATCTGGCGATATATAGCAATCAAGTAAGTCATAGCCAAATTTCGCCAAATAGCAAGTCCGCATTAAGTTTGCAGAAGCGGTGTCTATTAATCGACGGAACAGCATTTTTCTTTGACACTTTTGTTAGTAAATGATTTTTTAAATACACTGCTGAGGCTAAAGAGAGCGCAAACATTTTGATTTTAAGAAAACATTGATTTATCCAGTGTGGACCCGATAAGTTCACAAATTGTTCTTATAATATTATTCCTTATCCTATTTCCAAATCACATTGTTTTTACCTAAGAAATTTGATGAATGTTTCTCAAAGCATCGTAAATTGAGTGGAAACATGTCAAGAACAGATTTTTCGTTACTATTAATTCTTTTACTACTCTGTGATTCAATGTTTCTATTTGCTTGAGGATATATTTGTTACAAAAATTGCTTTGGTAACTTCAAAACTCACGAAAAATGTATAAATAGCATAATTTTATAGAAAAGATGTATTTTTAATATAGTATAATAAAATTTAAATGATCGCAAAATTTCTACCTCATTGATAGCCGTGCGATTCTAGCTGTGTGCGGCTGCCATTCTCTACAATTAAACACGCGTTCGTCCTAACTCGCCTGGCTCCTTGGTTATTGGAAATTACATCTAACACATTTCAGGTATCCATCGTATGGGCCATCGCTGTGCACCGACAGACGCTGCTCGTTGGCCATCTTCTTGAGCTTTCTACTACCGCCTGTTTTATGCATACCTTCATATTTTGTAAGTAACAATCAATATTAAACTATATCTATAACTATTCCTTTGACGTGATTCTATAAACTTTTTGGCATTCAAAGCTAGTTCTTTGTTCTTTCTAGTTGGTTTTCCGAGAGGAAAATTAATAAACCATTTTTATCGTAATGTTAAACGTTAGTTACATAGCTCTCGCGTATTTTACAATTAAGTATAGTGTCATTCATCACATCCCTCTCACTTCCATAACAGAGATAGCAATATATGTCAAAAGTGTTACGGTCAACATTTTAAAATTAAAAGTAGTGAAACAAGTACCATCCTTCGACCACATCTTTACTTCAGTCTAGGTGGGATTGTGGTCAAGCGCTGTTTTATAAATAACAATGAAAACAATTGCAATCTCCACAAATCTATACCAACATAATAAACCGTAAACACACACTTCTTTGTTGCCTAAGATGTCAGCAATTACAGCATAT
>LD688973.1:1863605-1892675 GCA_003118335.3 Papilio memnon | reverse complement strand
TTGTTGATAAAACACAGTTAGCAAAATGTCTTAATGTAAGTGTCACGGCAGTCTAAACCCACGGCAACAGACGACTCTTTACTGATTAATTTTCTAATGCTGGAACAATAATGAAGGTCATTGCTATTGGCTGATAATTTTAGCAATCGTCAATCTTGGTACTTTGCTGGGTTTTTTATTTTAGCAAACCAATTTTTTTTATTAAGCCCACATCCTAAGTGTAAAAACCAACCATTATACAACAATATGCTTTAATTGCTTACATCCTACATAACAAATAGTTTTTACGCTTTATTAGTATAGACTATTATACAAAAAGCACCTGTTTGTAATCCGGTACTTACATACAAATTATTTCTGCGGTTTGTTTCCTTATTGAGCCGCTAATAATAGTGAACCCACGCGATCGACGCGGCGCGGCGTGCTATTCGCAATATTGTTACGTGGGCACCGTACTCTCATACCCTGTGAAGGATTAAATCTTTATAAGACGTTTAAAAATATTTTTATATTACTTTAGTACTCATAAATTTCATTTACCACGAAAAGTCAAAATAAAAATAAGTAAATAAGAAAAACATTTCGTAAAAAGAGCTTATAATAAAACACAAGCACGTTAATTATCTTGTGATAAAAGAAAAGTAAGGACACGCTTTAATTTGCTGTGTAATCTGTCCCAATATTATAAAGAGGAAAGATTTGTATTTTTTTATGTAATGAAATAATTGAAAAAGTACTAGGCCGATTTCAAAAATTCTTTCACCATTAAAAAGCTACGTTATCAGTGAGTAACATAGGCTATATTTTTTTATTTCAGGCGGGCGAAGTCGCGAGTAACAGCTAATCTTAAATAATTAAATTAATAATAACAGCTAGTGTTTTATACATAACAATGAACACAATTTATATATATTTAGTATGAAACTATAGTTTCACACCAATTAAATCACAACATGTTCTACGTGTTTGTCTCGTGAATGCGGACTCACGGTAAGTGAAATTCATAACAATGAACGCCTCCTACGTTCCTCTACGCTTGACGAACAATATATTAACATAATCCTTGTCCGGAAGGTAATTCGACACGACATATCATCTCCTGTGTAAGACAACATGATGACGTAATAGGGGCAAACATTTTAGTGTAATCTTCAATTCGGTCAGTGACTTCAGATATTCAATTGTTTCGGTTATATCCATTCTATTCTAGTTTAACAATTTCTTCGATATGGCTAGATATTTGTTGATTTTTACTTTCAGGAACTTTCATAATACTTTAAGGTGTTTAAACGTGAGTTTTAATGATTTTAATGAATGTTTCTACGAAGTTTTATCATTGTAACAACTAAGTGCTATTAGTATATTGTATTGGAAAACACGAAGTTAACAAGACAAGAACTATCATCAAAATTCTCTCGTAAAAGTAGTGATTCGAATTAATTACTTCTTATCAGAAAAATAAACTTACTCGTATTTTGTTATAATAAAGAATGAAAGTAATAACAAAATCTTATTTGTCTTGGAAACCTTGTTACTTCAAAGTACGCGTCTAAAATGTTTTGACAGCTTTGTACACTGCAAAAAGAAATTTCGACAAAATAAATAAAATTAGGAATGATGACATTAACCTACTTACATAATTCTGAATATTCTTCGACCCTTGCTATAATCAAATAAAGATAGTGACAGCGTTTTTAATAAATCATTATTTATACTCTTACTAGTATTTGCACGCGCCTCCGTCCACGCGGATAAAAAAAAAACTTAGTAGCCTATGTGTGCTTCCAGACTATTTTCTATATCTATACAAAAATTTATCGAGACCCGTTTGGCCGTTTAGTTATAAACTCTAACTATCCATCCATCTAAACTTTCGCATTTGTGATATTAATGATTTGGATATTTTTTCTGATTTATACATCAATTTAGTAAATTAAGTTACCTACGCCATAATAGTGTTCATGCATAAAAAACACTATTTTATCATTTCCGTCTGTAAGCTTGAATCTGAAACTCAAATCACTCTGGTAATGCTCGGTTTTAAAATTCAAGAATGTATTAGATAAATGTAATGAGATTTTTAAGACGTGTTTAGCTTTGAAATGATTCCCTCGAGAATACTCTCGCTATTGGAGTCTAGACGCGTGGGATGCGCTCCCTAGCTGTTATACTTATAAATAAAATACTTTACACAGGTAGAACATCTTTTAAACGAATTGGATGTTGCCACTCTCTATGTATTTCTTCGAATATATTATTTATTACAGGACTAGTTGTTGCTCGTGACTGTTGTGATGATGGATTTATAAAATACGCATTTAATTATGACATGTATTCGTAAAAGAACAATATACAAAACTGAAGATCGTCGCATTTTGCAATGATGGCCCAGATTTCGAACAGTTTTGCTTGGGCTGCGTTGAATTCGTCGTTCTATTGATCTTTCGGTAGCTTAAATGTTTTTGGATCCAAATACCCCGAAGCTGTATGTTATTTTGGCAGTTTGCCTGAAAACATTCACCTGAACTCAGTTGTCACAATGCGAAAACATTAAAATAAGGCAAACATCTCTAGAATATACTGAAATAGTTTTTTACCTATAAGGGGCAAACGAACAGCGGGAAAGAGATGCTCATCGACGCCTATGGATATCCGCAACAGTAAAAAATTGCATGAGTTACTGGAAAGAGGTATGCTTACTTCTTGAAGGACGTAAGCCGGCTTTGGGAATACCGCCGAGACCAGACCGTCCCGCAACGCGGTCGTGCGAGGCAGAAAATTTCGCGAAAGTCGCAACGTTAAGGTTCAATTTAATAATTGAACCAAGGGTTATATATAATGAAAAATCTCAAGAAAATCTTATGAAGTGACCGCACTATTCATTACATGTCTAAGTTGCAGACGAACGACGAAGGACTTTTTAATAAAAACAAGACAAAGACAAAATTCTCTCTACGTGGAGGTTTTATTTAACAAACAATGTTCGCTTAGTTTACTGGTTGTTAGTAAAAAAAAACAAAAGGCCCAACTCACTGTATTTTTGTTGCAAAATACAATATTTGGATGACTACTGACATGCACTGCATGATATTAAGTACTTACCATTACATAACCGAGAAATATTACCATTTTATCGGTAGGGTAAATATATAGTAGGTAAATATTGTTGTACTTAAATGCAAACTGCAACATTTATATTTCAATCAGTAAATAGGTTGCCAGAATATTGTGAAAACCATTGGTATTACACCACTCTTTACGCGGATACTTTTTAAGCTCAAAGGACGTTCATTGTTTACCTTAGTTGGAAAGGTACGTAGCTTAATTATAAGAGTAACATCAAGCAATATTGTGTTATCTGAAGAGCTAGCGACTGTAGTGGGCATACGAGCGTTGCTATCAGATGGTTTATGATACAGGTGTAAAATAAATTCATGGAAAAACACGATTATTATTTTCGTGTTTATGAATCGATAGCCACGACGATGTCGTTGCACTCTAATTGCTACGGAATATCGTACACGTATGCTAATTAATCCAAATTGTGCCTTACGTTACCTTGTTGAGACAAAATTGTTCCAGCTTAGACGCATATTAGATAGTCGATGTTATACTATACAAAATACTGCGAACTATGAGAACAAAATATACACCTTACCTAATATTAATTTGGTTTTAATTGAGAAATTTATTCAAACACTAAACCATAATATTTCGTATTGAAAATAAAAATGTTATAAAACGCAAGTAAAAACTAATTTCAAGAATCATTTTTCGTTTTGCAGCTTTATTAAAAAGTTATTTAAAAATCTATTAGTTACTTTTCGTTTGACAATTACGACCAAACTAACATAAAAATTGCATGAAATGTTTTGCTAAAAGTTGTTGCATTTTCATTACTAAGTAATATGATGTTTAATTTGTGAAAAAGAATTAATATAATTTTTCAAACATTGCAATTTAAAAGGTTTCAACGGTAACCTTCAACTGAAAACTATTTTCATTACATTGTAATATTATTATATTGTATTAAAATAATTTTAATCGATTTATTTATTGTTCAAACAATAAGTTGCGAATAGCTGTGATACTTTAATGTAGAATATTTATTAAATTCGTTGGTAAATAATAATTGGAGCAGCGTAAACAAACGAAATTGTTCATCAGTCGTTAAATACACATGTTACTATTTTCTCTCGGGAATATATATTGCGATGTTATGATTAAGTTAATTATTTTGGCTAATAATACGGCGACTCGTGTAACTGTTTAATTATCTGCCGTACCTAATTACTATAATATACCTATCTAGCAATTGTATAGAGAACAGCTAACGTAAAATTCATTGGAGCTAATTACACAATCTTGTTAATATTATAAAAGGCAATCTTACTAATCTTACTAATATTATAAATGCGAATGTTTAGATGGATGGATGGATGTTTGTTAGAGTTTGTAGCCTAAACGGCTGAACGGATCTCGATGAAATTTGGCATAGACATAGAGGATAGTCTGGAAGAACACATAGGCTACTCACTTTTGTTTTATTTAATTCCACGCATACAGAGTCGCCGGCGAAAGCTAGTAATTAGATAAATACCACGTAAATGAAGAACGGATCTAAAAGAAATTTGGAACAGATATAGATAGGCCGCTATAGTAATTATGTTTTTTATTTCTCATCGCGGGCAACGACTGATGTAAGTAACTTGGTCAAAAAACATTGCGTATAAAACAAAAGCGAGACGATGTCAGGATACATTTCCTTGCACCTTGTTGGCTTTTACCAGATGTGACAAAGCGTGAGCGTTTTGACTAGTAACTCCAGTTTTTTAAATTATATGAGATTTCCCAAAAAGTGTGAATACTTACAGTTAATTACAACTTTGCCAGTAAATATAAATAGATGTTAAGCAATTATTCAAACTAAATAAATCATTTTTATTTTCAATCTATTTAATTGCAATTTATCCACTGTGAAGTAAATATTGTACTCGTATATCATAATACAAACTTTATACAGATTGGAGACTTTAAATCGTTAATACATTTCACACAAACATAAGAACAAAAAGGTTTTAATAGGTAATTTCTTTATAAATTGTTCTTCAAACTTTCATACTATTATTATAATACATAAAACAATGGATCTCATATTATTAAAATAGTAAATTACACTGCTTATTAAATAAAGGACATTGATAAAACTATCCTGGTATAGTATTGTTTATTGGTCACCGTACGATTTGTCCCTTTCCGTGCTTGTTTCAGTCGCGTTCGTGTTCCCCGGCTAAGTGGCCGACTTCGCGAACTTTGCGTTTCTACTGGGTGAATACGGACTATAACTTACAGTATCGATATTTCGAATTAAAAATAAAATAATGTTTTAATTTTCGCTAAATTATATGTGAAAATAATACTAAAGTTTTGAAGTGAATTTTTTTTGGTATGTACAAAGTTTTCTTACGTTTTGTAACCTTTGCAAATGTTGTACAAAGTTACAACTTTGTAACTTACAAATTACCAATGCTTTTGATGTTAATATCGTTATAAGCAACATTTTAAATACGTGAGTATTAATTAAGTTAAAACATATAATTTTATGTCTGTCTATATTTATTCTTTTATTCATTGCCTTACTACTTTAAAACTCAATGTGATAAATATCACACAGTTAGGGTGAGTTGCATTGAATCGCCGGTTATAGTAATAATTAAGGTTAAAGTTTATAGTTAGTTGTTACACACACCTTTAGTGAATTTTAAGGTTATTACAAATTACCATTATAAATAATTTTAACTCTAACTATAACCGGCGATATGGTGCAACTAACACATAAACTTTTTTAATATACCACTCTTGTCAAAGATAACTACATATTTGTTAGCTATTATTGGCAAAATCGATTAATGTCATAAAAGTACAAAATAATATTTTACGTTTCAATTATCTTAGATGTAGTTCTATTCTCAAGTCAAGAGTGTGTTTTTGAAAAAAAGGCCGTCTTTAAAATAAATTCATTTTATAGTAGATTGTGACAAACAAGCAAGGGTCGCTAAAATGGCGAAGTGGCCGTTGTCTATAGACATATGCAAACAAGTTGAAACGTAGGAGATGCGTCGTCTAGCTATAATGATCAGAAGATGGGATGTACAAAACGTATAGGTTTTTCTCCTACACGGTCCTTAAGCTCCCCGTCGCACTCCAAGTCCTTTTCTCATGCTTTGCTTTTAGTTTGAAGGGGAAGAGAAGTACAACATGAGATCTGACAAACACATTTATCAGTCAAAACACGGATATACTTTGAATGCACGCCTGACTTCTGTGTTGTTCTGATGTTCGGTTCAGTTAGGTATTCTTACGGCAGTTAATGATGCTGCCCACTCTATTAACGTTCAAAAAATCCGTACCCTCGATGAACAGTGGCAGAGCCTGCTTTAACATCTTAGCACGAATGGGTCGGCTCGTTCGGTGCAATACCACGACCACACAGAAGACAAGTGTGAAGCCGTCGATTTAGGGTGCATCTACAATTACGGATGTCTATGGGCAGCGGTCGCTTCGCCATTTGCGCCGATTTAGGTGGCCCCTTGCTCTTTTGCCACCGTATTGTATAAAAAAAAGAACATTACTAGGTCAACAAAAGCAACAGTTTCTATTATATCGATTCAGTTTCCTATAAACTACTAGGCTTTGACTAAAGAGGATTTGAGATCGAAGAAAATGTTATTAAACATTCCGTTGATACATTTATAAAAGCTTGAATAGAGTTTATTAAACAAGGAATTCCTGCTAAGGATACGTTATGTTACGATTTACGATCCAGTAATGAAAATATTTAATCTTTGATCATTTTTCTGGTGCACATTTAACAAAAACCTTCGAATAATTTGGAAGTATCGCTTTAAAAAAAGTAATTGTTGTTTTGTTTTGAACTTGTTACTTCTTCAGTGTAAAAACTTCTTCATCTTTAGATTGTATTGACACTTACATCTAATTTCCGAAACGATAATGTACATACAACATGCTTTCAGTATTTTTATAATTTCTTTATTTACAGTAAAGTATTTGTATTCAGAAAGAAAACGCCTCTCGTGATATCATCGACGTGCTTATAAAGCTAAGCAATTTCGTTCTTTAATGTATTTTTTATGAGGTTTGAGATTTGAAGAATTTATCCTCCAAAACACAATAAGTATTTATATATGAAAAGTCAAAAAGTATTAAGTTTCTGTAGGGTTTTGAATACAAATTCTCTCTATTATCCTAGCAAAGTTTTATATGTTATGTTTATTCCATATGTCCAGTTGTTGTAATTTTACATTTGTCCGTCAATTTTACTGAAACCAGAGAGTTTTTTATCATTTCTAAGTTTTCGAACATGTGCCCTTTACAGTGCACTTGTGCTTGCTTACAGACTACCTATGGCTGGTACAAAATGTATCAAATCTAATACAGTTTCTTGAATCTATTAAATGAAGATAATAAGGCACCGATGTTTGTAAATATCCTGTTTCTAAAACTATGTCTAACGATTGCCTTTGTTCAAATGTCTAACGCAATTCCATATACGTTATGATTCAGACTCATTGGTAGTATACACAGGTCATATAATATCAAGGTATTATGTTACTAAACAATAATTCCCTAATTAAACAAAGGTACAACCTGTCACGTACACTCTATATTCAGTTAAGCAATTTTTATATTAATAACGAATAAGCTTACTATAATATGAATACGTTAAACGATAATTTGGACCCTTTTTAAGAAAATTTCGCAAACGAATGAACGTGAAAGAGACAGTTACTGTGGACAAGAAGCGCTGAAAGCTACCGTTTTGAATTATAATCGAATATCTAACATTGGTCGTATACTAATCGTATAGTAATATTCGGAATCACGTTGGTCCACCGTAGGTTGGTTGACATCGCAAATATTATGTTTAAATTTCTCTGCAGACATGCAAGTTTTTATCACGATGTTTTCCTTCACCGTAAGAAAGTCAGTTAAATGTACATATTAAAATCGAAAAACACATTGGTTTGTGTGATTCGAACCCAGGACTTGCAGATTACAAGTCAAGGCCATAAAGCCACCGACGTTTACTTAGAACTTAATACGTGTTTTAAATACTAAATGTATACGATACTTCAAAACCAAATATTTATCAAAGAATGGTAGGAGATATTTGTTGTAAATAGACTCACTGAAATAGACAAAAAATAATAAAATCCTCAAAACGAATTCCTAACTTTTAGTAAGTAAATTGCTACTGTGTAGGGACATTTAATTGATTTTAAAATGAGTTAAACGACGACCCTTGACCCGAAATGCTTAAATTGATAATTATTAATTGAAAGGGAAGCGAAAATATTAATTGGAAATTGAATACTTTACGATTGTATAACTCCATTATCTATTTTTTCGTTTAAAAATAAATCTTTTCATAAATATGTTTTGTGGGTTGTGGGTTTTCACAGATGAAACCCATGGTATCTAAATCTATTCAATGTCTGTCTTTAGTAAGGAGATTCAAATCCTTATTTTAATTACATAATACTTAATTATAGTTAGAACAATAGTAAGGAATACACAGTATCACGAACAATATGTAAGGGACGTAAAGATTTTATGAAATGGAAACAATTTGTAGCACTAATACTTATGTCTCATTCAACGTTATTGGATTGTATATGATCACGTGTTCACTCTACCATAATTTTAGATAAGATACGGGTAAATTGAATTTAATTTAATACAATTTTCTTCTTCAAGTAATTAGGTACAAAACTCCCCAACACTTATGCAGTATTCGTAATCTGTGCTCCATAAATTACACTTTTGTGGTATTATTACAAAGTACATACAATTCCTATATCGCCAGTGTCGTTTTCAGTGGGTCAGCGGTTGAAACCCTGACATCAATTTTTGGAATTTTATACGTAGTGAAATATCGCGATACTTAATGAAACTTCCATATTTACATTTCGTCGACAGAATCAATACAATTAGTTATTATTTCACGTCGCTAGAACTTTTCACTGCCATATTAAACTTCTGTTTCTATTGTTCCAGTTTTGCATCTATTGCACAAGTATAAATAACAATGGGAATTACCAAGTAACGTATATCAACAACGGTATTAAAAACATCAAAATGACGAACAAATCGCAGATCCTTTACAATATATTTCAAGAGATACTGGCAGCGTCGGGGAACTCTTCAGATAGCCAGAGCTTTAATGAGACTAAGATCTTGTCAGTGTTACGCGAGCAGACCGCTAGAGGGCAGGGCAATAATTTGGGCTCGATTCTAGTAAAGGTTGTGAGTGATGCACAGAGTAAACTCAACCTTACCATCAAACCTGATCCCTGTGGCTACTGTGATGGTGACTTCAGACACGTCATAGAAACATACAATGGAATTCACGGATACGTCAGTTTATTGGTGAGTATTCATTATAAAGTTTTCTTGGAACTGCGTCATCCATCAAGTTTCTTGATTTATAAAGTACTAGCTTTCGCCCCTGACTCCGTCCGCGTTGAATTAAAAAAAAAACAAACAAAAAAGCCTATGTGTTCTTCCAGACTATCCTCTACATCTATACCAAATTTCATTGAAATCGGTCCAGCAGTTTAGGCTATAAACTCTAACAAACATCCATCCATCCATCCATCCATCTAAACTTTGGCATTTATATTATTAGCATTTACAATATAAAGGTTGTTATTTGTATACTTGAAAACTTTAAAATAATTTTCTTATAGTTATAACACCAATGGTCATGGATTCACCCGAGTATGGAATTTCCCGTATTAGCTTAGTCCCAAACAAATTGTATCGTAACATAACCTAACTTTATAATTGAACTGTAAAATGCATTTTTTCGTAATAAAATCGACTCAGTAGGTTTTTTAAGCTCTTCATCTTATATTTATAATAAGTTTTCGTGTTAACAGCGTGTGTTGAATTGTTGTTCTTTTTCTTTTTATCATTTTTAATGCGTTGTAAACACTGAATTCTCAAGGCCTTATACATCACGCAACCTTGAATGTGTTAAAAACGTATAATAATGTTAGATTGAATGAATGTTTGTACTAGAAAAATTATGTATATATTTACGTAATTGAAAAATGAAAATAACAACGTATATTAACGGTAATTACGGGACAGCAGAGGTGAACAATTTTTTCTAGAATATTCTTCAATATTTGTCGTAATATAATTTCTCATTACACAAATATATAACATTGTATTACGTTTTTTTTATAATAAAGCATTAAGTAAAACCAAATAAATTGTTCAATAATAATACAGATTATTTTACTAACCAATGTTGCGAAAAATATTGAATTGACGTAAAATCGTTTAACGCCTCGCGACTCACTAATTTGTTTCATAAATACGTCAATAATAATTTCTGCCGACACAACTAAATGTTGCAAAAGAATACAGATTAAGTCGTTTAATTTTGTGTACAAGAAATCTTAATAATAGAACAAAATATTGACTAAACTAATTTTTCCGTTAAAAAAATAAAACATAAAGTGTTGGTATATGTTATGTGTATACAAAATTATGTACAATACCTACCTTATTCAACTTTGTATGGTTAATATTGACGATGCCGGTGTACCGAAAAAAGTATATTTTATTCACTTTTAAGAAATCTTCGAGATCTTATTTGTCCACTAAATTATTGAGGTTGTTCAACTTTAGTAAAATCGAATCACTTTTTAATTTGCATTCATTTTTATTATCGAATTTAAAGTACTCTTTGTTACACTTTTAAATGGTTGTCGGATGATTCAAACAATGCTAATTGACACTACACAATGAATATTCCGAACAAAAACAATGTTGAACAATTTAAATCAAAAACTGAGCGAGATATTCGAAAAACACATTGTAACTTTTACGAATTTATCGGCAACAGTTAATTTTTCATCTTTCGAGTAAGGCTTTGCTTTCGAAGTGCAGTCTTTTACATTTGTTAGTTGCGTTCCGGTCCACGCAAAAGTATTTATTTAGTATCTCAAGAATTTGTCGTTGTTAGTTCAATTTTTGGTTTATTATCAAAATACAATATCATATTGCGACATTATCGTAAAAACAGTATCGTATTTTACTTCTCCATTTCTTCGTTATTCATTTGTTAGTCTTTTTTTAATGTTACAGGTGTGTACTATTGGAGTTCTTGCAAACTCTATGAATATAGCTGTGCTCACTAGGAAAGACATGGCGGCAGCACCTATCAACCGCCTACTCAAATGGCTCGCCGTTGCCGACGTTTTCGTGATGGTGGAATACGTACCTTTCGCGATATATAAATACTTAGTATGTCTCCTTTTCTTAGTATTTTTAATACGTTTTCTAATTGTCACTAATAACATCTCTTAATTGTCGATAAGTCCGACTGTATACACTGTGCAAATTAGTACGAATCACAACCACATTTTTAATTTCAAAAGAGCAATGTATTCTACGATAATGCTAATTTTATGGTCCGCAAGAATAACCAAAGATTAAAATTTGTATGAAATGTAAGAAATTATACGAAGTTAATTTAAATTAGATTGATGTAATTGAAGATGTTTAAAGCAACAAACGAATTAACTTCTTCCAAGACTGTAGAAGTAATAAACTTTTATTAAGTTATATATTTGCTATATTAACTTGGAAACGAACAAAGAAGTTATCACTTTATTTTAATTTGATCTGCTTTTTTAGGTTTTGCCGGAAAAATTAGATTTTCCATATTCTTGGGCGATGTACCTACTGTTTCACATGCACTTTGCTCAAATACTACACACGGCGTCCATCTGCCTCACGCTAGCGCTGGCTATTTGGAGATATGTCGCTATCAAGTAGGTATTACTTGTTTTTTTTAAAGCACAGAAGCCATATAGAAGTAGGCGTTTTGAGAATTTTTAAAATGAACTCTAATATAAATTACTTTTAGATATTCCGACAGAAGCCATATACTCTGCACGGAACGGAGATGCAGCCTCGCAATCGTTACTAGCTTCATTCTCCCGCCGATATTGTGTACACCAACATTTATGGTATGTTCAATAAGACCCGCTTTCCACTAAACTCTGACGCTCTACTGTTACTTATTTCTAAGACCAATGTATGAGTCATTTCTTTAAAAAAACTGATATAATATTATGTTGTGTATAGATGGTTCAGTGGAAACTCATAGTTTTAAAACATTCCCTCTAACTCAAAGAGATGCAAGACTAATCGAATTTCTGATATAAATTAATTCAAAGGGATATCACACAATAAAAATTTCCATTGAATGTATATTTGTAATTTGACAGGTATTTGATATCCATACAAAGAACGTGAGTGACGTCAACGGCAACCCTGACATCGCGTACCACGTAGACTCCGACAGTCAGGGCACTTTGTATCAAATAAACTTCTGGGTTCATGGAGTTATCATCAAACTGTTACCATGCTCGATACTAACAATAATAAGCCTTTGGCTAATAGGAGCTTTGTACAGCGCCAACCAGCATCAGAAGAATTTAAGGAATTACAGCGAGTGCCCTGCTGCAGAAAAGATGGTCAAGCGCCAGCACAAAGCAGATAAAAGAACTGACAGAACGACGAAAATGTTACTGGCGGTGTTGTTACTGTTTCTTGTCACAGAACTTCCTCAAGGTATTATGGGGCTGATGAGCGGTCTGCTCGGGCCTTGCTTCTTCAAGCGATGCTACAATTTATTCGGAGAGATTATGGACATGTTGGCGCTTGTGAACGGCGCTATCAACTTTATCCTATACTGCTCGATGTCTCGCCAGTTCCGGCAGACGTTTAGGCAGCTGTTGCTGCAGAGACCACTCGCTCGCTTCCTGCCACCCGCGGCCTCGCACTCCGAGTCCCACAACCAAAACACGTAAGTTTCCCATTACTCCTTCTCTCCCATTATCCATCCTTCTTTCTAAGCTATTTCATTTTTACTTGTTTATTGTTTTCAAAATTTTAAACACCACTACATTTTTTATTTTATTTTTGTTTCACTCATAACTGATACTCCAACAGGTGCTCGGAAAAAATAAAAAGATAATTCTGCAAGCACATCGTAAGCTGTTTACGTAAGTATATAAGTTTTCCATGGACTGTACATTGTAGGAAATGTTTCCTTATTGACATATTATACATATCTCATTTATTATTTACACGACTATAACTTTCTTTTATAAAAAGCGCCCTTATTGGTTTATGTTCTTAACTTTTTTTGAATAGGATAATATTGTTGCAGTGCGAAGACGTCGGTGCCTTGAGGTCGGATTCGTCAGGCGAATGTTCCCGCTGTGTGTGAACATTTCCTTTAAGAACTGTCAATTGTCAGAAAGACTTAGGTATAGATGAGGACATTTCTTTCCAACCCATTTCGGCGAAGTGTTATTTAAATATCACGAGACAATTACGTCGGAAGGTTGTGACAGTGTTCCAAAGAATATTTGATACTTAGTGGGAAGGAAAATTTAATAATTATTTCAGTGTACATATACTGTGTATATAACTTCAATGTGTCAGTGCTTTTAAAACTTTTTAAAATAAATATATATAATAACAATAGCTATAGATTGTCATTGTTAAGTTATGGGAATTAAACTATTAGCCCCGCGAAGAATGTTTGCCGATTACACCCCCACTATCACAGACAGCGTCCCGAGATCGTCTGCTCACTACCGTCAGTTAACGCGCGACGTCATGAGGCTATCGGCAAAGATTTTACGCAAGACAAAATATGCGATTACATTGTATTGATGCATAAATATATAATAATGTTACTGTTTTTATCACCTGACTGAAAGGGGTATTTATTCGTACGTATATAAGTTTGTTTTTATGTATTTTTAATAATTTGTAGTTGGTTTACAAAACTTTAAAATGATAATTTTGTTATCATATAAAATAAAATAAATAAATAAACCTTATTAAGTAATTGGCAGAAAAAAAGGTGTAATCTTTTGTAGAAAGTAACATGAGATACCATATTTAGGGAAGATTTTTAAATTTCAAAGTGTATTTTATCCATTTGTATAATATGAATTTCATTTCTTATGTCTTCTAATTAGAGTTCGCTTTTTAATATAATATGAACGAATGATTCCGGATATTGCTTCATTGCTTGGATTCACTTCTCCGCTATTCAATACAGTATTCAAACAGGATATCGAAAATTAATGTTAACGGATGTAATTGTGGAGTATTTGGTTATAATTTGATATTTGTTTCAAGGAAATGTAACAACGAAAAAATGTTTTTTAGACTTTAATCACTATATCATACCGTACATACTAACTTGTCCCTCAGAGGCATAAGATACGAAAATATGCCATTATAACTCGTCCACCTTATGTGTAATTAAAAAAAACAGTTATTTGTAGTGAAGTAAGGAATTTTTCCATTATTCCTTTCAATTTGTGGTTTCAAACACACGGTGTTCGGTAGGCAATTGGAAGTCATGATGTTTCATTTGTATTATAATATTATAATAGAAATAAAGAAAAAACAATGAACGAAACACAATTAAATTCTAGTCCAATAAGTAAATAAACTCTAGATTAATATTTAGATTTAAGACAAAGTGTAAAGATTTTAGTAATATAAGGAATGTTAAATATATGGACCGATTCCAATGTTATACTCTAAAATGATTTTTTTTTGTCTTTACCATTAGACCCTGCTCTTTGTTGGTATTGATAAAAATATTAGTTTTAATTACCTCTTGGAATATATACTAGTAATAGCAAATATTTACTGTTCATAAACAGTGTTGCGTAGACTATTTACCTAGGAAAAAAAATAAATATTGTGCCGTACAAACGGGTTCGGGTCCCGCGGCACAACCTATCCTTAGACTACGAATGCACCGGAGGGCATAATATTGTAAACTAGGGGAATGGGTACTGACCAGCTCGATGACCGCCTCACCTCCTGCAGGTGCCTGGTCGCTGTCAGTGTCAATCGAGACAAGTCTGGATCTGTCAAGTCTATAGGCGCCAGCGATGCTGCTTGAAGATGCACCCGTATGCACCGTTGTTGTTTCAAACGCGAAACCGAATTTCTAGCGACCCCGTTCGCTAACCGAAATTGACACGCCCGTTGTGTCTTCGCGTTGTCGTACAAGCAAACACTTCCGATGACCAATTCGCACTCTTGTTCCCGACCGACTCGCTTGGCTGCTTGCTCACTACTTTTCTCCGCACACCTCTCCGCAGGCGCCGCGCCCGACCGTACTGGAGAGGGATTATCCATCTACCCGCCCGTGCGGGAGAAATAAAAATAAGCCCGGTTACCCCCATTAACCCGGGCCGCGATATTCAAACTATATTCGTATGAACGCATACAATCTGTACCGAACAAATATGTAATATAGCATGTATATATCAAGATTTTGTCTGTATGTACATATATAAATGTTAAGATTTTAAGTGTTTGTATTTTATGTCTGTCATATTCATTGCAAGCACTTTTAACGATATATAAATAACGATCTCATATATGATATGTATGTTAAAAAAATTATAATTTTATTAAATGAAATACTATTTACTATCATGTATACTGTACTCGTATGTTCTTAGAAAATAAATGTATTCAAATTACCTGACCTTGATTTTAACCTGTGTAAAAAAGATCCATCCACACTAATGTTATAAATGAGAAATTTTGCATGGTAGGATGTTTGTTACGTATCAGCAAAAGGACTTGAGGAATCTCAATTAAATTTGGGCGTAAAAACATCGTCTGGAAGAACACTTAGGCTACTTACTATGTTTCTTTTTAAATCCGCTAATCGAAATCGCGGGATAAACTAGTAACTAATAAGAAAATCAATGACCTTGACCAAATGTGTTTTAGTAAATCATATAAACTGTTTTTAAGAGAATGAGAGGGGACTATTTGATTAAACAATCTTTGGTACTGTTCATTGGCTCTGATAGATATTAAAATTACTACGAAAGGTTGTTGGTTAATTAACATGAAGCTACGCCGCTACGCCGTAGCAGGATTAAAACCTAGAGGCATATAAAGGTATAATAAAACAGTCAGTTCTCTGTTTGTAGAAAATAACTTATTCTGAGAAGTTTCTAGAATGTCGATAAACCAAATTCCAAATGTTTACATCAATAACAGTCTACCTTTGTGTGTGCTTGTTTTGATCGGTAAGTTACTAAGGCATAGATAGATAAAAGGGGTGTCATGTTACTTTAGAATTGCTCATGAGTAATATTGTAAAATAAAATAACTTCTGTATTTCCCGTAAATTCAATTATGAAATAAGGGCCTTTTATGTGTACTCTTTGGTTTCCTGTACCATTTTCAATCGAACCATATAATTTTATTTAAAAATAAATAGCCACCCGTGCGGAGCTGGGACGGACCGCTGGTTATTTATATATCAGCCTGTATTTAGTAAATAAATCATAGGAAATGTTTACAAATTTCATACATTTATATGTTTATTCTCGTCCGCTTTGAATTAAACAGATTATGCAAGAGGTATGCAGATGTATCTAAATCTTACATTACATTTACGGCTCGTGGAATCGACCTTTAGTTATTAGTTCATTCGATTACATTTATAATACCTATTACATATACTTTTACATATAGTAAGTGTGGTATTTCCGATACGAGACATCAGTAATTTCTCATCTACAAGTTTACAAGACATTGCAATAAACAAAAATATATAACAACGTATACATTATTGGTGGGCCTATGAGAAGCGGCCACGAGCAAACCGTTCCCCAGTTGGTTGAACAACTAGGTAAAAAATTGCTCGTTTGCCAATTCCTTGAAAATAAAATCAATTAAATACATGTTTTCATAAAATATGTAAAGTAAATCAAAAGGAAAATTTCGTAATAACCGATGCCATTGTGTATTTACCACAATTTACGAACGTAAACACATATTTTTGCCAACCCCAAGGGTGAGTTGTGACATAACGAACAAACACGCCAAACTCAGGTACAAAAAGGACAAACAATTGGAACAACGGTAACTCCCTAAAATTTACATTTTTCCTCTAAAATCTTGTAAAAACTAAACTTAGAGCTATTGTGTTGTGTTACAAAAACCTTACCTCTTACTTAAAACCTTTAATTTAAAAATAATTAGTAGGGTTTTAAGAAAATTGTCTATTCTTCTTACTTGCCAGCTTACCAAGTTATCTCGCTGACAAGACAGGAACACAATTGGCCTACTCGGCGTACTCTTAGTACCGTATCTTAATTAGACGGTGTTTGCTCTAAGCTTAACATCAATGACAAAGCTTACTGACATAATCGAAATATTCAGCTAAATTTGAGATTATGCTAGTTTCACAGGAAGACAGAACTGTGGGGCAGAGTAGACACTCCTAATACTTTTATATGCGTCCATACAATAGCAATACTGGACTGTGTACTGCTCTACCTCAATCTTCTACCCTCGTGTAAATTTCATTGTCTCAGAATGAGTTGGTGTTTCTGGTCTCATCATATTTTACATTTTTGAATACTTCTTTTAAATAATATTAGTAAAGTTGTTTGACTTTTTGCAGCCTTAAATGAACTTTAAAAGGAACCATTTAATAAAAGTGAAATCACAATTTGTTAATAATAGTCGTTAGAATATTAATAATTTAATGGCGTGTTTATACGCGCGTCGCTTTATGGTAATTTTATAGCTTCGTTTTATTCTGCACTTTTTATGTCTAACCCATTCACCGTGACTTATAAATTATGTATAATGAACATTGTGTCTAGTACATTTCCAAGTATTTACTTGGATGTATTTACATAGCTTAAAATAATATCATCGCAAGCTCAATATACGTCCTAACTGAAGGGCTCGACGAGGTCGCGGTGACGACGGTTCAATCTATAGATATTACAGATTGAGAGACTAATGATATTAACAATTAGTTGTCCGAACCTTCAATAGACACGTAGTCGAAACGAAGTAAAATTCATCATTTCTAAAAAAGAAAAACTTCCGTCCATTTTACAGATCAATAAAATAAACACTTAAACTTTCCAAAATGCATAAACATTTTCAGTAAATGAAATACACTTTGTAATTGGCTATGTATTATCATTATATGATTTACGGTATATAATACTAAACTTTATTATTTACGTTTCAAAAATGTCTTTAGAATAAATAACGTTTCAAGTCCTTTGCCTTTACACAAACTCGTTATAAAGCACTTTAAAGACAGTATAAACTTTGTTGATTCAAGGTACGGCAACGAGTGGTGATTATTTCACTGTGGAGAGTATATTGGAGTGGCCAAGACGTGACTGGAAAGTGCTCCTTGACATCATCTTGCTACTAACACCTGTTCCAAATGAACCGAAATATTGCATTTAAAGTACACTGCAAAGTACACGAAAATACTGCAAAGTACACGAAAATACTGCAAACTCTTTGACGGGATCTAAATCTACTAACGTATAGTTAACAATTATAATAACAACGTCAATTTATAAAAAAGCAATTATGCGAGTAGATGTGTAGGTTGCATGTATGTTTAATAAAAGTTTAACGTCTAATGTTGAACCGATTTCAGAAATGTTATTCTGTAAATAACCAAATTGAAGGATTTCTGTACAGGCGAAGGAGGCCTTTTTAGTCTCACTTTTAACTTTAAGTTAGGTTAGGTATCTAAACGCTATATATCAAACAAAACATATATTTAATTACTTTTTATTCTTGAGTTGAGAGACATTTTATTTGTTATTTACTTGGAAGTATTTTTATTTTGGGGCGTATTTGTTAATGAATGCTGTAAGAACTTCAAGACTTTGTCCATTGGAGTTGTAGATTTTGACCAACTCCTCCCACTCCGCGGGAAGTAGCTCCATGATGGCCTTCAGAACTTCGGCGACGAGTGACTTTTGTTTATCGGTGCACTTGGCACATTCAGAGTCAATTGCTTCTGGAATCCACTCTGTAAAAAATAAAGAAGAAATTAGTAAACTATTGAATTGTTATGCTTAACGATGGTTTTTTAAGGCACAACTTTACATTGTATTTTCTTTTACAAGACCTGACTAATTTAATGCTGTTATGTACTCATGTACTTGCTGGAAATTGTATAATATATACTAGTAATATTCGAAAAAACTATATAAATATAACACTAACTTTTGATGTCGGATCCCTCGGGTGTACATTTTCCTTTCGATTGGAAACACTGGACGTAGGCTTTCAATAGCCGAATGTTGCCAATGAGTTCTTTTACGTTAAAGGACTCATATTTGGCGTCGTAAAATCCATCGTCGGGGCGCGCGAAGGCTACAGCTAACACGGCTAGCACAACCAACGACTTCATGACTGGAAAGTAACATGGTGTCTACTTAACAGTAGTACTTAAGTAACAGTGATAAACTCAGCAATATATAAATGCTGTACGATGACTCCTTCGCCGGTGCAATACCACGAACATAGAAGACAGACGTAAGGCGGAAGCAATTTCATGTGCGTTAAGCCCATTTTAGTGATCTTTCCCTTCCCACTTTTTTCTAATAAGGACGATACGCAGACGAGGAAATGTATAGGTAAGGGAAATATACCGTTCGTAGATTCCAGGTGGCTTGCCCGAGACTGGGTACTAAAAAAGACAAGACATAAAAAGACCAGCTATAACTTGCAGGGACGTAACTTCAAATTCATTCAAAGTGGTTAGTACGGGCGCACACCTTTGACTAAAATATTGCACAACTGTTGAGCGATTGACAATTGTTTTGCAGCCAATTCAACTGTTTTGTGGCACAACTAGAAATCGAGTAGTGTACCTCCATATAAGCTCATAGTAATCGAAGATAGACTAAACAGTTGTGCTATCGCTTAGTTTTAGGTGTGCGCACGCTCTTAGACTCCGCCTAATCATAATGGAGTGAAACGGACATCTAGATACGAGTATCGTCTGCGGATAATATGGTGTATATAATATGGCTATGGTAAGTAAATACAAATAAAGAAAAATGTTGAAATACAAATAAGATAACTATAATAGTATGCTATTTAATGTAATAACAGAAAAGGTACAGTTAAGGATAAAATTCATGTCTAAATTGATAAATAAATTTACGTCAAGTACTCTGCTAATTGTTCTTTGCATTATCATTCCGTAATTGCTTATTTTATTAAAGCGATAATTATCTCTCATAACTTTGATACTACTCAATGCACATCGTTGTTCTTTGAAGATTGATGTAAAAAAATCGAATTACTTATATTTTTGTTAACATTGTTCATTCAACAAAAATATGTTGCATGTATTTTATAATTTAATTTACAATTACATCTGGATAAAAATAAAAAAAAAAGCAAATGTTTAGATGGTTGGATTGATTTTGTTAGAAGGTATCTCAAGAACGACACAATTCATTATTATGAAATTTTCACAGATGTAGCGATGTGGAAGAACATTTATCCTAATTCATACTGTCCACAGCTAGTACAGTATAAATAAGAAAAGTAAAACAAAATCTATTAATATTTTTAATAAATTCTGCATAACTTTTTAGTAGGTAGTTCGAAAAGTTAGTCTTAAACGAAGATGTCGAAAGAGACAGCGAATAATTCGAATCTTTTTTTTCTTCCCCAAAACACGAATAATGTCTATAAATTCAACAATATAGAAAAATATAAATCTATGGAATATACAAATCCCTAAACGAAGTACCAAATGTGAATATTAGACTCACCTAACGTTTACTTCCTATCACTACTCAATTCAAACTACAGAAATATTTAAGACACATCAGCTTATATACCATCAAAATAATTACATATTAAGGCCGAAGTGCATAATTACTTACAATTAAAACTTAATAATAAAAAAATTACAATGAATCGTTCATTTTATTCTTGATATTTTATTCTTATTTCAACATTTTAACTTATAAATACGCGTATATTTAAACTAAACATAACCTATAGAACTAGATTTTAATGCAAATTATGTACCTTATTAACATACCGTATGAAAAGATATTACTAAAATAGCAGTTTCATCTGTCTGATATTCTTCCTATTTAATAATATTAAAATCACAGCATTTAAACGTGTTCCCTGGTACGTATAAAGTTAACTTTGCTGTGGTTAGCACTTCTAACTCACTTATAGAACTCACTTTTTAAAAACTGTCCTTGAAAAACCTAGTTTAAATATGTTATAATAATAATATTTAGTCATGGCTCATGAGGTTTCCGACATGTGGTGTGGTTTGTCGACTGAGATTATCCCGGTAGTCATTTCTGCAAATGGGCTAATCCCAGTCAGCCTATCCGGGTATCTGAGGCGACTGGGACTCCGGGACGGTTTGCTCTCAGCTCAGATGCAGAAAGCGGTGCTTCTGGACACTGCCCGAATTGTCCGCCGGTTCTCTCCCTTTCCGTTTGGTCGCTCCTGCCGAGGGAATCCCGTCTGGCTGGTATTATTTATGTATTTTATTATTACATAAGTATTTTATATATTAGCATGTTTATAAAAAATATGTTTATTTTATTTATATATAAAAGCCAGCCAGACGGACACAAATAAATATTTAGTCAAATTATGTTTGGACAGAATAATAAAAAAAATAATGGAAACCTAAAGGTTACTTGTCGCGCTTTGATTTTTATGAGCTTATAAGGAGGTGCGCACACTACTCAATTTTATTGTGCAACTAAACAGTTGAACAGGCTGCGAATCAATCGATAATCGCACTTAGTTGTGCAATAGTTTACTCAAAGGTGTGCGCCCGCTCTTAAGGTAGTGATGAAATCTTTCTACTCATATATTTTTGTCGTTTAGTTATTTTGCGAAATGAATTCATTATTTTTCTTCTAGTGGTTCTATATAACAATTGCACAACATAATCAATATCAATCATAAAACTTATCTCGAAGCTTCTTTCATATGCATAGATACTTGCAACTTGGAGGATTCTACTGAGTTGAATACCGATATTCTGATATAGCGATAACTCATAATGTTCGGACGCTTTCATAGAGAAATGTGATTTATGAGTTATAGAATATGGTTTAAATTAAAATATCTCCAGTGCAGTTCCAATATATTATTTGCTTATAGCAATTGCACCGCAGATTGAATTTCAAATTCTATTAGATATTTGGTACGAGCTGTCGCCCGCAAACTTCGTTAGCGTGAAATTAAAAGAATTGTCGTCTATAACATTCCCGCGTGCATCTACTTTTTACCAGCTATCTTCCAGTCAGGGTCCCGTCAAAATCAGTCCACCCGTTCCAGAGATAACGGTACGGTCGCCATTTTGAAAGCGCGGAAAAAAAGTAGCCTATAATATGCCCGTCTATGTTAGCTACCCTCCAGTAAAAGTCCGGTCGAAATCGGCCCAGCTGTTTCGGAGATTACCCGGAACAAATACGGCTTGCGGACAGACAGACAGATATTTTTTTTAATGCGATTTTCTTTATCGGGAATACAAATACATCATCTTCCCGAAATCTGGAATTTTATATATATAATAATTAAAATTTTAGTGGATCTAAAATGATAAGTAATAAAAATAAAACTAGAGACTAATTTAATATTAGAAAGATTAAGTCACAAAGGTTAATTCAAGTATACTTAATACATATTTATCAATGCTTGAATATGAATAATGCATTAGTACTGAGCTCGCTACACATGCTAAGCTTTAGCCAAAAAATTATGCCCCCAAAAAAAAAAAATTATACCCCAAAAAAAAACAATCGGATGTAGTGTGTGTATAGGCAAAACTGAAAACTGAACTCCTAGTTTTGTTAGAAAAATCTCAATAATCGGACTGTTTAGAAAAAACTTAGCGTGTGCAAGCTTTATAACTTTTATACTTGAAATATTTTTCTACGCGTTATGACTTTTTTTGACTAAAGATTGCATAATAAGTCAAAATAAACAAGCTTGTTATTCACGTAAAATTTAATTCATAATCAAAATTTTCCTAATTCGTTTACGAAATAACGAACCAATTATTTTGTGCGTAATTACTGTTTTTTGTATTATACTGTCAGGTACAAAAATGTCAATTAAATAACACCAGGAACTTAAGGTTCGTAAACTTTAAGCACGGAAGATTAAGAGATTAGACATTAAAAAATATAATCATAAGTTTCGCTTGAGGAACAACGTCATTGTTGTCCTTAGATACACAAATAGCTGTCGCCTGCGACATCGTCTGCGCGGAATTTAAAAAAAAAATCCTATGCTACTAACAAACATTTAAAAAATTGTTTTTCCCTCTAAACAAGGCATATACATCAAGTTTTGGAAACATTTTTTTTAATTTTACATAAACTTATACACTCCAATATTACTAACATGTATTGATTTCATCCTCATAGAATTCAATACAGTAATTTACTAAATGCGACATAATAATATGTATATACGTCATTGTAGCTCCATTTGTCCCAAGGAAATTTAAATTGGCTTCTCTACTCTGTGATGTTCACCCCTTTGTAATATAATATTAATTACAAACTATATATTATAAGTTCATAATCAAACACTACTACATAGACATTCAATACATCAGATGAAAATTTATGTACGCCGAGATTTTAGCCCATTGTGCCCGATCCGCCCGCTGCGCCGCGCCTCTCGTCGCAAGTTTCGTGACCACGGCTTGAAAGTTATGAATTCGAAAAAACAAAGAGACATGATATAATACCACAGTCAATAAAAATGTATTAAAACAAGTTTGAATTTACATTATATGAGATTGTTACCAAACGAACGTAGAGCTAGAACAGAGCGTTCTGCTTCATACATTTCAAAGTAAGAACTCCTTCTTAGGGTTTATACCAAAATACAAACGAAGAAGGAGTACCAAGACCTAGAATTCTCACACAAATGATGTTTCACTCAGCGAAAGCTCTCAGTAGAAAACAAGAGGGGTCTGTTTCCCTAAGGTAAAGATATCCATCCAAAGAATCCTACATCGAATCAATAATCAAAACACAGAACTAAATATTTGGCTCCAGGGCATATTATAGAGATTGATAACTAGCCTGTTAATTCCAGTAAGAGTAAACCAAAATCAATGTTTGATGTTGGCATAACTGACGGTCCTTTGTGTGTTCATTTTATTGTATTAGAGCGATTTATAAGCCATTTGGTGCGGCTTTACTTGAATTGTTTATTAAGCTCTAAGGAATTACGAGCCAAATATTTAGTCTACTTTTATAGCTAAATCAATCGTGGGTTATTGACGCAATTTAAGGCTATATTTAGACTTACAGTTTGGAGATCTTTATGATCTAAAAGAAAGTAAACAAAAAATATTAAAACCTTCAGGTAACGAACTTATTGTAATCTACCGCAGATACTTTGACTTCAAACTGTACTGTGCTCACTGGACTGGAAAATAATTATAATGATATGCAAAACAACCATCAGCAAGAAAGTGTTGCCACTATGCTTGTCAGATATACAAATATATCGTATTACTATCAACATGGACTTTTATAATAAAAGTCAATACAACAAGCGTATCCGTTGATCTTTTGTCAATACCCATGCGTTTTTACTACACCGGAAACGATAACATCATGTCGCCTCACTTCATGATATAATTATGTATCCATTTTATTATATTACTGTTCTATAACTCTTTGTTTGATGTCCCGAACTCGCTAAACACTACCTAAATTATTAAAGAACAAATATCTAATATATTCTCATGAGCTCGTATATGTATGTTCTCCAAAGGCTTCTCTTAAGGTAGGTGTGAAATTTAAATTAAATTCGTTTATCTGGTTTATAACTTTTAATTAATTCGTAATCAAAGCATCAAATTTATTTTTAATTTTAAAATTATTAACACGTCGTTTCTTTGAAAATAGATAACACAACTACGCGCTTGTTGAATTTTAATTAAGCGTTGTTGCCCTCAAACAATTAATTTTAATGTATCTCTTTATATCGATATCGATTAAAAGAAACGGCCATTGACCTTTAAGGACTGTTAAATCGTTGTTTTTTCATTGATTCAGTTCGGCAAGTCTCCACTTCTAAGCTTTGTTTTGTTTGGGACTCTAGTGGTGTTGAGTGGCTATTTTCGAATCCAAAACATATAGGTAACACTGGTTTGACAACCTGCGTGCTTTACTCCATTGGGTATTGCTTCACTTTCCAGAAACAGTGATGAAAAATTCTACTCTGTGTTCACTAAATTGAATTAAATGTAAATCGATGCGTGTTCGGAATGGTGAAGTCCTTCGTGATTCGAATGTTATTTGTAACGTGCTCGATTTTCTACCTGGCTGATTGAAACGTTCCTTTTACAATATACATAAATTTTATTTAGAAGCGGTAGTTAATTCTTTAGTTCGTTCATCTCTGAGTGAAAAATTATGTGTTGAAATAACTTGAAATTACCAATAAGAGAATGCAAATGCACGTATTGTTTGAAGGGCAACAACGGTAACATCGGCTATAATTAGCAGGTTTCTCCTAGAAGTGATTTTTTTTTAAATCTTTTTTCTTTTCTGTATGTTTTATCTTACTATCTTACTAATATTATAAATGCGAAAGTTTAGATTGATGGATGGATGTTTGTTACAGTTTGTAGCCTAAACGGCTGATCGGATCTCGATGAAATTTGGCATAGATGTAGAGGATAGTCTGGAAGAACACATAAGCTACTCACTTTTGTGTTTTTTAATTCCACGCGGACGATGTCGCGGGCGAAAACTAGTGTTAAATATATAACGTCCCAGAGTAAGTTTCATTTGCATCATACATTTCGTTTTAACCACTATGAAGTTATATTTCAGTTAGACTTACAATCGCATACTAACGAGTATGTACATATGAAAATTTCTTAAACGCTTGTAGGATATTACATTCATAAAGACGAGACAACTTATTGCGATTTCACACGTCGCTAACGCACACGTACGAGTATTTAAGTGAAATTTAAATCTCCATTCCTAGAAAATGGCATTTTATTCCGAATAAACTACGAATATAATATGGTACAACTTTTCATGAAAATAGTCGCAAAATATTAAACAATTTCGATGTCTTTGTTTAAATTGATTTTGTCCAAAGAGAATCGTCATCGATTTTTTGAATGAAGAAATCGTATTATTGGTTCAATAATGCAAGAATTACTCAATTAGATTTTGTTTACGCTACTGCTTGAACAAATAATATGAGTAAATAAACGAACACGTTCTGAAAGCCAAGTAAATAATTAAGACTGGAAAGCACTTTGTCTCGTATCACCTTACCATATCTTAGAATAGTAACAATCATTACAATAAATAAGATATGTTTATCAACGTTTGCCCATTCCAAAGAAAGAGAACATTTTTTAAAGTAACTACAAAGTAATGTGAAAAACGTTAATGTCCATTATTATTTATTATATTATAGGTCGGGAAGGAAAACAAAACTATTTTTATTTTATCACTAGAAAAAAAACTTGTGAAATCCAAGTTCTGGATATGATATTTTCTGTGTAATAGGTTATTAATGATTTAATAGAAATATGAATTTACGGTATACCAACAAAATTTACTTATTCCCTTAATTACTCTGTCCATAATGACAGTTGAAACGACTTTTAAATGAATTAAATCATTTAGAAGCAAGATCCACGTAAAGGTTAATGTTGAACGACACGACAAACTCATTTTAAAATAGCGAGTGTATTTGAACACGCAAGAAGCAATTATTAACTATGAAATTAATATGGAATCGGTAGAACTGAACTCGCTTTGTACTCACACAGTTGTAGATGGGTGTTATACACAATCCTTGTATTTAGTATTATTATAACTACGCTTCGATAGAGCGAGCTGGCGGTGCACTGTGAACGCCCTCTGCCCTACTTCGGGGACATAGGAATCTAAGAAGAAGAAGACGCTTCGATAGGGGAGCTGGCGCATTCTGTGATTCTACATATTTTCTGACAGGACGAACAGCGTGTCTTTCACCAGGCCAGATTAAATTGTCGCGCTATAATAAAGTAGTTAATAAATATTACAAAGCTCGAGAAGATGGCACTGTCACGCCTACACAGAAATAAATTCGCTTAACTCTGCTTCGAAAGCGCCGCCGCGGCTAAACGTAATTGAATTTCCGACATTACCACACTATTACTCAGTGTCGTTACCAATGAAGTAAACAGCTCCTGAACTTAATACGGGAAGATTAAACAACGGTTACCTACTATAAATACCATTTATAATGAATAATTAATCGCCTCGTAAGTATTTTATTGGACCGACGGCAAAAGAGCAACCTTCTGATTTTGGCAAATTTTTAAGTGTTCGCTGACTATAGACCAGCAGGTGCGTTACCATCCTTTAACGAAGAGAAGAAGGCACGTAAAAGAATATTTACCCTAGTACGCGTCCCCGCCCTGTCAAAAACACTTTCCTTTCCCATTCTGTACCTCTGTTACAAGAACTGTTTAGGACCAAACGTAGTCGTAAACGATATGTTATCTAGGCTCGATCTCGATCTAGGCTTTATGCAATTTAATTGTAATTCTTTCTACACTAGTTACTTAGCACAGGTATTATTATTGCGTTTAATAGTACTGAGGATAGAATTGAGGGACAAAAAAACAAAAAACCATATTATCTTTTTGTTTATTTGATATACTAACATGAAGTGTAGACCATTTAAATATTATAGTTAAGACTAGATTTATAAATTAAATCATAAATAGTACATCTGTTTAATCCAATATTGTTTAATAATTGCTTAGATTAACATTCCTTTAAAGATGTAATGGCCTTAGATTTAAAATATTAATTATTAAAACGATAAATTTATATTTCAAAATTCATTTTCAAATTTAAGATTCAAGAGTTTGATTAAATATCTTTAATTGTACTTATAAAGATTAGAAGGTTATGCTAACCGATTCTTAAATCTAATTAAAATAACAATTATATTTAAGTAACAATGAATGATCGTGTGATATGTTTAGTGGGAGATCGTATGTACAAATACTAACTATCGCATTTAGTCTTTTTTTTAAGTAGTACCTCAGTGCAGATTTTTACATATTTTTATGACTTTGAATGTAATCAAGGTAACATTACTACAAATACGTCAAATGTGATGAATTTGTTTGAAATACCATTTGTTTAACATGGTTTGGTTCTGTTTTTATTGTACAAAGTGGCAAACAAGCACGTCTGCAACATCATCTGCAACGACAAGCGATATCTGTAAAAAGTTAAAAGATTCTAACATTTAATGGATAGAGGAGAGGACGTACAGAAAAAGGATTTCCTATAAATCGCTTTTCTGCCAAATCGAAAAAGAGATTGTTGGATTTTCTAAGTCTTAATGTATATTCCAACATACGTAAGCCTAATTTTGTAAATATTTTCTTTCCGGTCTCTTGAATCTATTAAGTTTTTACAAAATGTTGCATTTCAATTTCTTCCTTATTCTTAGCAGTCCTTCCTCATGGAACCGATGTCTTAGCTCTGAAAATAACAAAAGAGAAAACGATATCATCCTTGGCTTCAACGACCAATTAATATATTAATCTATGCTAATATTATAAAGAGGAAAGATTTGTATTTTTGAATTTTTGTATTGTGCATGTATTCGATTCACGTTAAAACTACTAGGCCGATTTCAAAAAATCTTTCACTATTAGAAAGGTAATTTATCTGTGAGTAACATAGGCTATATGGCCGACGTTTTTTACTTTTTGTAATATCACGCGGCCGAAGTCGCGAGCAACAACTAGTGTAATAATTAAAATAATATTAAATCCTGAGTAATTTTTAATGAACCAAGTTCTTAATGGATTACGTCTTTTTTATGTTTCACCGACACATCTGATTAACATATACATTTATAATTATTTAATAACTGTTTTTATTGTCTGTATTAATAAAAATTATTTCGGTAATCCCTGCTTGTTAACAAAAAATATAGTAA
Source organism: Papilio memnon (assembly GCA_003118335.3). Taxonomy (NCBI): domain Eukaryota; kingdom Metazoa; phylum Arthropoda; class Insecta; order Lepidoptera; family Papilionidae; genus Papilio; species Papilio memnon. Next base: position 1,863,722 of record LD688973.1, on the reverse strand, counting down.
AACGTGTTGATTACATACGAGTTAATAAAAAAATACCAGGTTGGTTAAACGTAAAGAGTAGGAAGTAGGCCGTAATCGATATTCCATCTCGAATAGTTCTTAATTATCCTCGGTATC